>VSMD01020296.1:0-20059 GCA_008750895.1 Mirza zaza
AGTGCCGTGGCGTCAGCCTAGCTCACAGCAACCTCAAACTCCTGGGCTCAAGCAATCCTGCTGCCTCAGCCTCCCGAGTAGCTGGGACTACAGGCATGTGCCACCATGCCCGGCTAATTTTTTCTATATATATTAGTTGGCCAATTAATTTCTTTCTATTTATAGTAGAGATGGGGTCTCCCTCTTGCTCAGGCTGGTCTCGAACTCCTGAGCTCAAACGATCCGCCCACCTCGGCCTCCCAGAGAGCTAGGATTACAGGCTTGAGCCACCGCGTCCGGCCCATATTTTTTTTTTAAACTATAGTCCGGCCCTCCAACGGTCTGAGGGACAGTGAACTGGCCCCCCCTGCTTAAAAAGTCTGAGGACCCCCAGGTTAAGTGGTGAAACTGATATTTGAACCCTGACAGTCTAACTCTAGGACTGAAACTTACAAAAGGGTCATAGAATGGAAGCGTACTAACTTCCTGTAGGTTCAGGGGACTGTTCCCACCTAACTGAACTAATTGTGGATGTAAAGCAGAGATTTCTGCCATGTTCATTCAGCAACGGTTCTTATAAGCTAGATTTGTGATGCCTGTCTCTGAATGGTTCAAGGATTCAAAAGTCCCTCAGGTGAGCCATCAGGAGCGTACAGAAAGATAGAGATGAGTGAAGTAATAACTACATGCATGGCCTGCCCCAATTTGCTTGGGAATGACTTCTAAACCATCATGAGACATAGCTTCCACTTCCTTGAAGTGCTACCTGCATCTTTTACCATTTTACCCTGCCCAGCAAGCTAGGCACGAGGTCCCTGAGATCCTGACCTGGCCCCTCGGGGCTCTGTATCCCCCTCAGGGCCTTGTGCAAAGGAGATGTTCCACAGATGTCGCACGATTGACAAACATAACCACGTGTGCGGCGGATGCCTTCCCACAGGGCTGAGCATCGAGCTGGCTCTGAAAGGCAGTGATGGATGAGGATGTGCACGGCAGGGGGTGGGTGAGAAGGCAGCCAAGGGCTGGAGAACAAAGCCAGGCTGCGCAGAGACGGGACACATGGGGAGTGGTTGGCTGAACCAAGGAGCTGTGCTGGAGTGTGACCAAAGAGAGGGTTGTTACTGATGCAGGACCTCAGGGTCTATCCCCGGGAATTCAGAGATTATTCCACAGGCAATTTGGATCACTGGCTGACAGCACAAAGGAAGAAGGAATCTGCCATGGGCTTTGTTTGCTGACTCGAGAGCTTCCAAGTTCCAGAATTGGAAAGATAAGAGAGAGAGAGAAGCCAGAAGTTGAGAAGAAACTGCCTTTGAAGGTCTGACTTGGAACTGTAGCCAGACTGGGACAACCTAACATTCCCCACAAACGCTGTTTGCTTTTCATACCTCTTCACCTGTACTCACGCCAGTGCTCTCTTGGGATGGCCTTCCCACCCTCCTCTAAATATAGAAATCGCCAACGCGCTCATCCTCACAGCATAACTAAATGAATTTCAAACCTTCAGTTTGACTTAGTAGAACCTTCATGAGTTAAAAGAGACTGAAAATGTGACAAGAGCAAGTATTTACTTTCTCTGGACCCTACGTTCAGAGTTGAAAGTATCCTCAAGGATTCGGAAGGCCCAGTTCAAATTCTACTTCCTTGGGAAACTCTACACTACCTCTTAATATTATTCATTTCTTCCTCTGATATTTATGGATCACTTATTATACTTATTCACATTAAATATTTGTTGTGTCTCTTAAGATCTGTTTTCTCTAGATCACACTTTTGTCAAGGATAAGCCTTAGAATTGACTTCTTTCCAGCATGCCCATCAGTTTTACACATAGCGGCTGCTCAGCGAATATTTATTGAATCATAAACCCCATGATTATATTATTCTAATGAAAATAAGGTACTCTTAGCAAATGATAATTATACAGTCATGGGGAAATGTGGAAAAAGAGTTATATAGTTGATCTTTAGGTAAAACAAGAGTATAACAGTCTATTAAATTCCATCAGAAAACAATGATAGGTATAGTAAATTATTTGAAAACATTATGGTTATATTTAGTCATTACTGTTAATTATAAAATGGGGTTAATTTTATTTTTGGTTTATAAAGATAAAATACTTTTAGCATATAAACACACAATTTCTCAGTCTTTATGTCACCCATGCCTGTGGTTGCTAGACCTTATATGGGGTAAGGTTAAAAAATTACAGTTGGGACTTACAGAGGCCCAACCAGGCTACCTCAAGCTGCTCCCAGGCCTGACAGAGGACATGGGCCACGTCCTGACTGGACAGAAATCCAGACCCATCCCTGTACCCTGGTTCCCTCAAGCCTAGGCTGGAACTGAAAGAGGAAATCAGGTTTGGGTAGAAGTTACATAGTGGCTTGGTCATATTCTCTACTGGCTACCCAAAACTACTTCTCCCAGGTCCTCAGTAAATATTTGGTGATTAACGGATTTTATCATCTGCCTTTCCTGCTAGTATAATTGCTGAAAAAGAAAGGTGGCTGAGATTTACAACTACCTCTTTGCATTAGGTGGGTGCTTGAGCCTGGGAAGGAATGAGAACCATGCCACCAACACAAGGAGAAGCTCTTCCCCAGCCAATGTAATGAAGGACATGGTGGTTTAGAAAGAGTCTCAAAAATTGCTCAAAGATGATTATAGGCTGTCACTAAGGAATGAGGAAGGAAGGGCTTTCTTTTTGACTACAGGGCGTACAGCTCTACAGTCAGAAATTATTATTTTATATTTAGGTCAATGGTAGTCTGTGGGTCTTTGAGATGTGAAAAGCAGTAATAACTTAAGTACCTGGTATGACTTGCAGATGTCCATTGAGTGCCTACTCTGTGTAGGATGTTGGGCATGGTGGATTTAGAGAGTATCAAGCCACCGAGAGCTAACTGGGCTCATCATCTAGAGAATGAACGAGGACCACAGGGAAAGCAAACAGAGCATGCTGCATGAGCTGAGTTGCAGAAGAGCGGCATGACCAACAGGCCATTCAGGTGTTCACAGAAGGCAGCAATCTTTGAGTTGGAAGTAGATGCCCAGAGGAAGGAGAACAGAATTCCTGAAATAACACACACACTAAAATAAACACGATCCCACTCAACAAGGCAGATAACTTCAGTTGCAATTTAAAATTTGCAAATGTTTGTTCTTGACCTTTGAAAGCATCGGAGGGGAAGTCACGTATAGCAAAGACAGCGTGTGACGGTTTTCACTCCCAATCACGGGTTTCATCTTGCACGCCCCATCCTCCCTCTCACATCCTCCCCACCTTTTGAAACAGTTGGTATACAAGAAGAGCTTGTTTTAGGGCACGGAATGGTAGGTAGGTTACACACATATAAATATACGTCTGCTTACTTTATCTGAACAGACCCATCAGAGCGTAGTTACACTTTGTATTTGAAGGTGAAAACTGTGAACCACTGAAATCCACTTTTGCATCCACTTTCCTTTTTCTAGTGAGATGTAAAAAGACTTCTCGAAGTAGTAGCAGCTTCTGTTTCAGTTTGACTGCTCTCAGTTCCTGAAGCCAGCACTAAGAACCACCATGTAGAGAGGGCCAAGAGCAGTTGTTACTTTAACACATTAACTGCCACACTAGAAAACAAAGTTTTTTTCCTTGAGGCCATGGTGTTTTATTACGAAAGTAGAATAAAAACTTCAAAAACAAAATGATCCCTTCTAATTTAATGAAAAACTTATTATTTTTATTGTTTTCTGTGGGTGAGTTATATATAACTTGAAATATAGTTCTCATGGCTCCCAAGAGCCATGAAGAGATGTGTGAGTTACAAATGCTTCATGAGGCCCCGGGCTGAAAACTAGCACAAGTTTAAATACAACTCACATGGCAGCAGTCCCCAACCTTTTTGGCATCAGAGACTGGTTTCATGGAAGATAATTTTTCCACAGACCAAGAGGTGGGGAAGGATGGTTTCGGGATGATTCAAGTGCATTACATTTATTGTGCAGTCAAACCTCTCTGCTAATGATGATCTGTATTTGCAGCTGATCCCCAGCGCTAGCATCACCGCCTCAGCTCCACCTCAGATCATCAGGCATTAGAGTCTCATAAGGAGCGTGCAACCTACATCCCTCATGTGTGCAGTTTACAGTAGGGTTCGAGGTCCTATGAGAATCTAATGCCACTGATCTAACAGGAGGGGGAGCTCAGGTGGCGATGTGAGTGATAGGGAGCAGCTGTAAACACAGATGAAGCTTCACTCACCCACTGCTCACCTCCTGCTGTGCGGCCCAGTTCCTGATAGGCAATGGACTAGTACCAATCCATGGCCCCAGGGGCTGGGGACCACAGGTTTAAAGGATTTGTCTCAAGTCCCACTGTTTAGCAGCTGGGGGACTCCAATTGACTTCAATACTATGCCCCATCAAAAAGTCACTAAAGGCTTATGTTAGCCATTGTTTGATTTCCTGGGTTAACTTTTGAAATGACACAGTGAAATGCTTCTACTATGCAACATTTTATATTTATTCAATGGAGTGTGAAACAATTGCAAATATAAATTTTTATGTCAAAAGAAAATATTAATCTAGAGAATAAAGAACTGAAGCTTAAAGACCATATTCTTTTTTATTCAAAATCTCTTTCCTGATGCCTAAAAGTAAAACCTTAAATATCACTCATGTGTCTATCTCAAGATAAATTTGTTGAGTATGTCGGGCCCTGGACTAGGTGTTAGAGACAAAAGGATTTAAAAAGAAAAAGGTTACCAAGTGGGCCCTGCCTTTGAACAACTGACTGAAAAGAAATACCTTCTGAAGAGACTCTTCGCACTTTAGATAACTTAAATATAAAAATACAATAGGTTGAAAAATACATGAAGGAGTTCATGACCAGGTTAGAATTAAAGTATATTTAAAGGAAGGAGAATGAACTAGAAGGAAATTAAAACAGACCATCCCATTAACCATAAAAAGGAATGAACTTCTGATACGTGCTACGGATGAACTTGAAAACATTATGCTGAGTGAAAATAAGTCAGACGAAAGGATAAATATTGGATGATTTCACTTATACAAAATATCTAATAAATTCCCAGAGGCAAATTCACAAAGACAGAAAGTAGACGTGTGGTTACCATAGAGATAGAAAACAGATTAGAGGGCAAGAAGAGAACCAGGAGTTACTGCCTAATGGTTACAGAAGGTTTGTTTTGGGTAATGAAAAATTGTGGAAACAGTGGTGATGGTTACATGACATTATGAATATAATTAATGCCACTGAATTATACACTTAAAATGGCAAATTTTATGTTAAATATTTTTTACCACAACTTAACGAATAATATATCAGAAATCATTCAGTTGTATTATAAATGGGTGAATTTGTGGCATGTGAATTAAATCTCAATAAAACTGTTAAAAAATTCCTAACATGTGTACAGTACTTTGTTACCGTGTAAGGCTCTCAATTGTGTTACAGAAATTTGCCAAATTGACCAGGAGACCATGGGATAGGAGAGAAAACATTAGAGTAAGAGTCTGGGAAATGTGATTCCACTTTTCACTGTGGTGCCCTGGGCTGTTTCCTCATCTATAAAACAAAGGAGCAAAATCAGGTGATGAATTTTTGAAACACTATGATTCATACTTCTTACTGAATGTTTTATAAATAATCACTAATCCTTTGGCAATTTAAAACACAGAATAGTCTTCTGTCTTTGGGACACCCGGTTAAATGGCCAATTTACTGTCTTGCAATGAATACTTATCGGATCATTTTCAAAATAGGTTCTTAGCTTGATTCTCCTTGAATAAAGTCAGTTAGCTTGAAAAGTATGGTTGGAAACCACTGCCATAACAAAACAAATGACAACACTTGAGTTGTCAACCTCTTAAAAGTAGGTTAGCTATGGGTCAGAGCAGGCCAGTACCCAGAAAAATGTCTGGGACATACTGGCTTTAAATGCATATTATTGAAGTGCAAGAACAGTTGTGTTTACTGCTTAGGAATCTCTCCAGGGTCTGGGTCAGATAAAAGTGTTCCGAGGGGCAGCAGCCAGCTGAGAAAGCCCCTGGGAGTTTATTACTTCTGGGCGCAGACTTGCTTCTGAACTGGCCCGATAATGTCTCTCATGAGTCAATCATCTGTAAGACCAAAGACTTCCCTTCTACATAAGTATCATTAAGAAGTCCAAGGTCTAGACAGAAGAGGATGAGGTCGGGTATTTCAAAAAGTATTCATTTTAATAAAAATTTACTTCAGACAAGGCAACAATAACCTTTTGAAATAAGTTAACAAGAGAGCTACACTGTTGTCACTAGTCTATTGTTGCCTCAAAACAACAGTAACAAAATAGAAAATAAAAATAATTAATTGGGAACCCAGAAGCTAATTACTTTTACCATTTTCCATACCAGAGGTAAAAAGTGATATGATTTAGACTAAAATTTTTCAAAAGCCAGTACACCTGTTCCTCCCTACAAGTCAAACACAAATACCACAGAACAACGATTCCATCTTAAAATAAAAGGTTTGGAAGGAAAAAAAGGTAGGAATAATTATTATTCTTTTACTGAGGTACTATTGAAGGTACCTAAGTCTTTGAACAGGAAAGGAAAATAAGCCTCCCATAAGTGGGGTAGCCACAATTTATAATAACCTGAGAAGAAAAACAGCCTCTGGATTTGTGAATTCTATTTGAAAGTGGACAAAAGCTTGTAGGCCCACGATCACTGCCCCCCATGCTGCCCCAACCCTTTGCAAAGAGTCAAGCAGCCATGTCCCAGTGTCAAACATACCCTGAATCCGAATTCCATCTTGGTTCTTTGGGATAAGAAGTTTTGACTGAGCCCTTCGAGGAGAGCTTCGATTCCTCCATCCTCTGACCAGAGTCCCCACCATGGCCGCGGTCAGGATGCTCCCCGGGCCACTGTGGTCCTGCCAGGGGGGCAGCCCTGTGAGGACCTGCAGGCTGTCACTGCAGGAGAATCATGTCCTCCTCCACGGTACTGAGGTGCTCCGCCCAAGGCCGACAGGTCTGGGCAGTTCCTCCCGCCCTCATCCCCCACCCACATTCTCGCCCTCCTGGTGTGTCAGACCTCCCTCTGGAGGCCCGGGGAAAGTCTGGGAGATGAGACAAGAAAAAACAGACAACAACAAGAATAAAAAGGAAGACCAGGAGTAGAGTTGCTCAACAGAAGAGAATGGTCACTGTCACAGAAGCACCACCAATCTCCTTTATGTGAGGGAGTACTTCTGATTATTCACTTTTTTTACTTAAAGAAGGCTAATTTTTCAAGATTCAGAAATGACTACGTGTGGGAGGGGCAGGTGGGGGCCTGTACCTATGTATTTATTTCTCTTTGCTCGGCTTATTTTTCTTGTCTAAAGTGGAACAGCTGTCAGGCAACTTTTTCCAAAGGGAGCCATCTTCTACATAAACAGAATTTGTTTACAAAACATGGAAAGTATTTCTGATGTTCCCAGCGTTCACTTCACTGAATTATATTGGCTTTTAAAGGGTGAAGAAAATCGGTTAAGAGATTTAATAAAAATTAACAATCCTGTAAACTCCCAAAGGCTTTTTAAAAACAAATTGATTCCAATGGCCTAATTACCTCCCCGTGGAACCCAGATGGAGCTGCCTCACCCTGAGTAGGTGGTACCTGAGCTCATATAGTGTGCTGCTCACATATGCCCCCTACTGGTCAAGTGCCAGGTGCACATTGGTTAGAGACCAAACAGTGCACTAAAGCTGGGGGAGGGGCATGTAGTTCTAGAAAGTTCCTCGAGTCCTTTGGGTATCTCTGCTCACCATATTCATCCACCCTGGGTGGTAAAGACTAAGATTGAATTAACTGTAGGCATCCTGAGAGGTTTTGATATTATTTACTGTCTTTATGACATTTCTGTATTACACAGATAAAATGATCTATACCCAATTTCACTTTTTCTCCTTTCCTAAGTTACATCCTATTTAATCTAATAAGATCAAGATTGTTTCTGTAGCAGCCAGCCAAATTCCCCAAAGCCCCTGAAATTGATCACATTTTTTTTCAAAAAAGGCTACAATTTACTAAAGAAACAGTATTTTGAGGATACTCTCTTTATGCATTCATTTGGCTGACATTTCCCTTATCATTTTAACCTTTGCAAAATTTAGAAAAACTTTGGTATCACTGTGGTTAGAGGGAAGGTTAACAATACAGAATGGGAATTTAAAATGGTATAAGAGTAGGAAGCTGCTGGCTCCGTTCCCTCCACACCACTGACCCCGACCTCGGGGGCATTCTGGCAGTGTGCCAGTACAGAGGGCAGCACCTGCGGAGAGGTACACAGGTACACGTGCCCTTCCTCCTCCTCCTCTTCCTGTCGGGGGCCCTCTCCTTCCTCACTGGGGTGGCATTTCCCTTTCCCATGGGCAGCTCCTCTGCCACAGCTTGGCGAGCTGGGCAGGGACAATGCTACTCACCCTCCAGGAGAGAGGAAAAAGAGGCCTTCAACAATCTCCCAGTTTCCTGTCATACCCAGAGTCACCCAGACAGGCTGAACCTGCCTTCTGCAGAGGCCACTCCCTGTGACAGCAGGGTGGCCTCAGCGAGGGAGGGCAGGGGAGCCAGGCACTCACGCCTGGGGTCCGGTCTCACCTTGGAGAAGGGGTATTAAGGAAAGACCACAAGGAATGATCCAGTGTCACTCATCAAGGGACAGGATCAGGAGGCAGAAACAGCTGTGCATTTACTTTGAATCATTTCTCTTTGGAACATTGCGCCCAATCTTAGGAGGCTGGAGCGGGTGGTGGCAAATTCAAGGAGAGGCTCTATCAAGACAGGCAAAAGCCATCTCTGGTCCCATCCTTGGGGGTGAGCAGCAGAGAAGATACAAAGGATTAGATACTGAGATCATAAAGAGCTAACACACTCAAAATGGAGCTCTTCTTCAAGCCTCAATCATTCCTGTGGCCACACATGTGAGATCCCTGTCCCTAATGGGCTAATCCCTCCAGGTGGGAGGCCTAGGGCTCGAGGCCAGAGCCATTTGGGAAGCACAGCAAACTGCCCAAATTCAGATGCCAAGACCCTGCACAGCTGCTGCCATCCACCCCCAGAGGGGACAGGGAGGGACGTGAGAATGTAGACGAATGGAGCCAGCTGATATTTCAAATGCAAGTGCCCAAGCCCACGTGTGGATTTCCCACACAAGCGTGACTCCCTGACGCTCTCCTCATCCCCTAGGGCCCAATCCCAGCACCTGTCCTACCCTGCTGTGATGATCTACTAGCTATGCTTGTCTCACGCAACCAGCTGTCCCCAGTCTCAGTGGGCATGAGAAACACTGGACAGAACGCGGAGCCCCAGAGCCTTAGGTGGCTGTTCTTTTGTGTCTCTTCCCACATTTTCCTACACTGCCAGCCTGGATCCCATCCAACAACAGTATGAAGACCCAGTTGACTAGACCAGGGGCTTGCCGGAGCCAGGACCACAGCCTGTGGCGTGAAGAGAGTCGACACGGTGGCCACGAGCCCAGGAGCCCCTCCCTGGTGTCCACACCGAGTAGGCTGCCTGACACTTCTATGCTCCCAGGAAACCCCCTTGCTTGTCACTGTCCCCAACCCCACCACCCTGGCTGCAGGTGCCATCTCACAGGACCACCCGGGGCCCCTCGATATGCCTGTGTTCTACTTGCCTGTGATGTTTTGGCCCAGAACACGGTTTGCCAGACAGCTGTTTCCTGCCCCGTTCGCCCCACAGAGGTGGCTCCGGCTTTGCTGCAGCGGCCCTGGGGACTATGGAAAGGGGTCCGTACGTAAGCTCGGGGTTCAGGCTGGCCAGCAGCACTGGACACTGCTGTCCTTAGTTCACCGGCTGTGGCAGGTGGATGCTCAGTGGCCAAGGTTTCCCCCAACCGGAAGCAGAGCCATGACCCTGGCTCCTGTGAGAAACGTGGGCAGGAAGAGGAAGAAAAGTAATGTCCTGCCTGTGAGGCCAGCCCCACCCTTCCCTCTCACACAAATACGCTTCCTTACCCAGCCCCACGGCCGTGCGTGCGCTTCCGCCAAGCTGGGAAGGGAAGCAGCTCGGCCACGAGCGCATGAGGTCAGTTTCCCCCCAGGCCTCTCTCACGTCATGTGGCCTCTCTGCACGTTTCCCCACAGAGAATGATCTCAGTTTGAGAAAGAAGGTGCTCTGGGTCAGGAGGGTTAAAAAAAAAAAAAGAAAAGAAGAGCTTTGGTGGATGAAGGGCAGGATGTTCTAAAAGACTGAAGAGAAAGGATGCCTGGAAAAGAGACTCCCAGAGAGAGTCTTTAGGAGACAACGGTCAGGAATGACACCGATCACTAATTACAACACAACCTTATTATATGAGGGACTCCCCCTCCTGTCGTGGAAAGGAGCACACTGAAGAAGGAAGCACGCTTTTCCTCAGACAGGATATCTAGGAAACCGGAGTCCTCCCGAAGGCTGCTCAGAGGCCAGCGTGGTTCACAACGAGCTCGAGTCCACGGGCGTTTGCCGCTGGTGTCCTGTGACCATGAGTTACTAACTATCCTCTAACCTCATCAGCACAAATACTGTCCCCATGCACCCTCTACAGAGGACCAGGGCTGAATGAGGCCATTTGACTTTGTCATCTCCTAGGACCTAACGCGCACACAGAGGGCACTTAGCAAACGCTGACTGGAGAAATGCGCGTCAAGCTGTGATGATACGGTTGTCAACTGTTAAAATGTGCATGAAGCCACCAGGATAAAGTATGACTTCCATCTCCTTAGCAAATATCTGACCCCCCACTGTGACTTCTGGAAGGAGCCATGGGGTGAGGGGAGGGAGGGTGTGGAGTGTTTCTTCCTCACTCCTGGTGGTTTCCCTGCCTGGTCTTTTTCAACTCCTCTTCCATGCTTCTCCTGGGGGTGGGAATCGGGGATTAGGTTGGAACATGTAGGACGGAAAACCAGGCAGGTATTATTATACCCAGCTGCGCTCGTCTGCTCTTTGGGCAGAGAGCTGCCCACAGGTGGCACGCGCTTTGCTTTACCCCTCAACGCTGTGGGTTTGATGAGAAAACCCTGCTCCTGTGTGGGGAGGGCAACCCTGCTCAGCCCCCCGGGTGGGGAGGCTGCCGACTCTGAGTGTGTTACTGGGATGTTCACCTGCCCAGACACGAGACACTATTTCCAATGTCAGCTCTGTAAGCAATAAAGTGAGAGGCTTTTCATTTTGTTGTTTGAGACTGGGTCTCACTCTGTCACCCAGGCTAGAGTGCAGTGGCATCAGCCTAGCCCACAGCAACCTCAAACTCCTGGGCTCAAGCGATCCTCCTGCCTCAGCCTCCCTAGTAGACAGGACTATAGGCGCAAATCACCACGCCCGGTTACTTTTTCTGTTTTTTGTAGAGATGGGGTCTTACTCTTGCTAAGGTCTCCAACTTTTGGGCTCAAGCAGTCCTCCTGCCTCAGCCTCCCAAAGTGCTAGGATTTATAGGCACGAGCCACCATGCTGGCCCACAGTTTAATCTCCATCTGCCCACTCCTTCATCTCAAATTCTCAAATTGGTGCAGGACCTGGGTGGGAGAAGAGGGTCTTTATTACCCTTTTCCCAAGACCTAACCTCTGGAGGGAGGATCGGCACAGGGACATGGCATTTGAGGAACAAAACGACTCCTGCCGCAACCCTGGCAGATGCAGCGCCAGTAAGTGTGGGCCTCTGGTTTTCCCCTTGGCGTCCTACAGCACACTGTTGGGGCCACGGTTAACGTCTACCGTCTCACGGGTGGCCCTTACTGCACCTGGTTAGCAGCTTTAGTGTGCTTTTTGCTTTAGCAGCTGCCTCAGCTGAAGACGACTTCGCCACAGGTGAGTGGGTCTTCCTGGAGTGTCGGGCCACCGTAAGCACAGGCTGGGTGGCCGCAGCAAGGGTGATCTTAGCCCAACGTAGAGAGGCTGGAGGCGGCAGCTACCGTGCTTCCCCCTGACCCACAAAGGTGTGGGGTTTCTGAAGCAGGGGTGCTGAGGCAAGGCGTCAACTACAGGGGAGCAAAGTCTTTGTGTTTACAGGCTTGGCAGGCATCATGGGTGGGACAGTCATGCAAGGCAGCAAGTTCTGTGGGCGCTGCAGAGTGAGGCTGCGGCTGTGAGTTTTCACTGCCCGGCCTGCTCAGCAGCACGGGAGTACCGTGTTTCCCCGAAAATAAGACGGGGTCTTATATTTATTTTTCCTCAAGAAGACACCCTAGGGCTTATTTTCAGGGGATGTGTTATTTGTTTTAAGTATGGTACAACGATCTACATTTATTCAAATATAGTTAAGTCGTCTTCTTCTGGAACATCATCATAACTCTCCAAACCCCGAATTCCATCCTGAATTTCTTGCGACTCTATTTCCTTTAGAACCATTGGCCCCAATCTCTCATGTCAAGCAATAGAGCTGTCTTGGGGCAGATAAGAAGGGCTGCTCGTTGTCTTTACTGCTCTGCAACGAAATGCATGGGTTGTGCAAACACACTGAGTAGCCACGCCCATCACTAGGTCTTATTTTTGGGGTAAGGCTTCTATTGTGCAAATGCTTAGAAATCCTGCTAGGGCTTATTTTATGGCTAGGTCTTATTTTCAGGGAAACATGGTAGCTGCTGCAAATTCTGTTTTGTGGGCAAGGCCAGGAGGAAATTGAGGAGGGGCAAAGTTTGGATTCAGGTGGCTGTCCATAGGTTTGAGAGTCTCCCCACACCATGAGCCCTCAAGTCAGCTCTCGATGAGACTAGGCCGTGGTCTTTGGATCAAAGTACCACATTTAGGGAAGATAGCTATGTATAGCTAACTGCTCCAGGGGACGGGAAATAAAACCTGTTTTCTAAGTTTGAAGGATGTGGAACTATTTGTGTATGTAGTGTATAGGTCTCAACATGAAGAACACGGAGGAAATTCTACAACATTTTTTAAAAAAGGAAAATGAAAAAAAAAAACGGTGCACTATCATCATTTCTCTAAGTGATAACCACAACCCAGGCCGAACTGTTCCAAATTAGATGTCTGCAAGAGTCACCCACACACTGCACTCACTGTCACGTGCCATATTTATGGTCCTCAGTGTTGCAGTGGTCACATGCAGGAGAAAAGCAGGGAAAAATACCAACATGTGTCGTTTCTGCGAATATAAATTAATTCCTGAAAAATATGTTGTAAATTCATATAGAATAGGGATTCCCACATATACAGGCATTACTGTCTGGAGATGGTTTATTAGTTCCCAAGGGCGTCTCCTCTCCATCTGCCCGCGTGCTGGGAAAACGTGCTCAAACTTGCCCATCTAAGCAACCCTCCTTTGGTTCTCATGCCGCCTTCCAGCTGCGGCCCTCTTCTGCCTTCCACAAGTGGGTTGTTTGCACTCACCATCCTCGTCTCTTCCCCAACTCACTCCAACCTGGAGCTCCCTCCCCACCTCCCCACCAAAAAACGGTTCTCCTCCATAATGTGATGCTGCTTAATCCAGCTGGGATTATCAGTCTCTCTGTTAAATAACTTCTTGGCAGCCTCTGACACTTTGGGCCACTGCTTGTTTCTTGAAGCACTGTCCTCGCTCGGGCACCCTGGCCCCTCACCATCCTGGGTTTCCTCCTCCCTGTACTGACATCCCTCTCCAGGCGCCTCTGCAGGATCGGCCACGACTATGCAGCTCTACCTGCAGCCCCCAACATCTAAGCACCAGACCCGTACCTCATACCAGAAACCAAAATGAAATGCACCCAACATGAAACCCCATCTCCCTCCCCAACTGGGCCTGCTTCCAGGGACTGCCACTCCCATTTGCGGGGGCCTGCCAAGTGGCAATCTTGGAGCCGTGCTTTCCACCTTTTCTCCCTCATTCCAGATATTCACATCGTCACCACCTCCAGGCAGTTTCTTCACTTCCTAACTGTCACTTTTCTCCATCTCTACCCTGGTCATCTTCCATCTGTACCAGCACAATATTCTTCAAAATGCTCTCCCGAAGGGAGTGGGACCATCATGCCATGATCTTTCAAATTGCAAATGTGATGTCACCCCATCCTCACCCCATCAGGGGAAAACTCTGTCCTGCCTTTCATTTCTTCTACGGTAATGATCCCAGTCTGTCACTTGTCCTCCAGTGCCCGCATGTCCCCTCCCTGCCTCCTTGCTGGCCTTACCGGCCCTCTTGCCTGTGCCGTGCCAGGCTCATCACTCTTCTCAGAGTCCCTGCATGGTCACGGTCTCTCCACATGGCTTTGCTGCCCCCACTGCAGCTCTGGCACATCTGTCAGACACCATCGGCTCAGCCATCACCTTCTCAGGACAATGTTTGTTCATATATATATATATTTCCTTCTGGTGGTTATAATTTGAATATAGGTAAATTATAAACAATGAATATTTGGTTTATAGCCCTCTCCCCTACGGTATATTGATTTGGATGGAGGTGGGCACATGTGTTTTTGCCCACATCAAATTCCCAGAGCCTGGAACAGTGCCTGGCACATAGTACACACTCAATGAATGGTTGCTGAATGAAGGAATGAACAACTACATACAGTACACAGGGGACTTTAGTATAGTTAGTATGTATGACATTTCTATCGCAGCTGCTGTAATTTTTAAAAACCTGCTATTGTTTATAATTAGATACTAAATTCTGGTACAGAAAGAACCCTGTAATTATAAAATCATTCCCGTGGGAAAATATGATCTGCTTTATGATACCTACTTTATTTTATGGAGTTTTCAAAGAGAGCACTTTGGTTAAAAGTAGGCTATCTGTATTTATCTCTTATTTAGATGTAATATTCACATCTTCTCTGCCTTGAAAAATGCTATATTGCTAAATATAGCCATAAAGCTCAAGAAATTTAATAAATAACTATCTCTTTGCAGCTTAAGATTCATTATAAGATTAAAACCTAGGTTAAATTATATTTTAAAATGTTATTAAGAGTACAATAACTCAGAAATAAAGTTAAGGCAATGGGCCTTTCTCATGCCAAACTTTAAAAAATACTATAAAAATGATCTCCATGTTATTTTCTCCTCTCTATCAAAGTAAGTCCAGGCTAACTTACATTACTGTGGCAGCTTCACTCACACATACAATTTAAAAAAGATTAAGACACTGATTATGTAGAAAATTATTCATTAATATTTTTGCCCTATTTTTTTCAGAGATTTACTTATTTTCTCAGAAATGAAAGGTGATAGATTTAGACTGATTTTCAGTTCACAATTAATTGGTATTCAGAGATTTCAGGCTTTAAAAGCTGGAATATCAGTGATAACCTAATACAATAAAACCCAGGTTTTCTAACTGTATTTCAAAGGCACCTGCTGTGTCTTTAATTCATATACTCATTCACTTGCTCATGGATGGATAGAACACATTCCCAACAAAACCTCAACATTTGGCAGTTGGAAATAACCATCTGCTTTAGCAAAACCTTTGTTATTTGTAATTCTACCCTGAAATTTGAACACTAGAAAATCTTAGAACTCTGCATTAGATTGGTACAGAACTTTAAGCCAGAGAGTGTGCCAACATTTCTCTTTCTCTTTTAAAAAGAGTATGTGGATTAATTACAAGGTGTTGATTGACCTGGATTAGTCTTTATCCCTCCCTGCACAAAATTAATTCCTACATTTACATCAATTAGAGTGGGTGAAGGTGGGTAATTCAGGATGAACCTAATATAAAAACTTCTGTTTAGTAGGGCATCTGAAGTTAACATAGATTGGTTGAAATAATTCCAGTTTACATATGTAGAATTATTAATGGCATAAGGAACAAGATTTCTCTGTGCTCACTTTATAGAATTATTGAAGCTACTCAGGCACTGCTGAATTTCGGTGTTCATCAGGAATAGTTTTAAAACACTTAACTATGGGAAGGAGGCATGGCTGGACAAAGGGGAGATTTTGGTTATATGGTACAAAGTTTCAGTTAGACAGGAAGAACAGGTTCTGGTGACAATTAAACAGCATGGTTAATAACAATGTATATTTAAAAATAGCTAAAAGAAAGGGTTTTAAATGTTCTGACCACAAGGAGATAAGCATGTGAGGTGATAGATATGCTAATTAGCCTGATTTGATCATTCCACAAGGTACACATGTATCAAAACAATACAAGGTACTCCATAAATACATACAATTATTATTTGCCAATTAAAAATAAAACTTTTGGAAAAAACCCCAAAAAACATTTGACTACAAAAAGTGGTGAAGCATATTTACCTTTATTGCCACATTTTGTCTTTATGTATCAGATAATACTCATACCAACATTTAATGGGTCACTAACACTATTTACATTAAAGACAAAGAAACAAATTGAAAAGCCTTTATAAGGCTTCCCTCTATATACTTGCCAACAACATTCCATATTTAACTTTTTTGTTTTTTGTTTTTTGAGACAGTCTCGCTCTGTTGCCCAGGCTAGAGTGAGTGCCATGGCGTCAGCCTAGCTCACAGCAACCTCAAACTCCTGGGCACAAGCAATCCTACTGCCTCAGCCTCCCAAGTAGCTGGGACTACAGGCATGCGCCACCATGCCCAGCTCATTTTTTCTATATATATTAGTTGGCCAATTAATTTCTTTCTATTTATAGTAGAGACTATAAATAGAAAGGGTCTCGCTCTTGCTCAGGCTGGTTTCGAACTCCTGACCTCGAGCAATCCTCCTGCCTCGGCCTCCCAGAGAGCTAGGATTACAGGCGTAAGCCATCGTACCCAGCCCATATTTAACTTTTAAATTAATGAACAGTTTGCTAAGTGGATTTTTCTAGCTAATGTAATCTGGTCAGTCCCAGATAGGAGCAGCTTTAACCAGAAACTCTTCTTGCAGCGACCTCCCAAACCTCCCCTGATGCCACTGGACGGCCCTCCCCTCCTTCCTCCTCTTCCCTGGCTTTTGAAGCCTCCCCAAACCTAGCAGTCCCAGAACTTGTTCTAGCTTCTGCAGTCATCAAGGAAGTGAACACAGAAATATAATTTTTACATACAATTTTATATGGTTGTCACTACTACTATTAATAAAAGAGATAAAAATGGTATTATAATTTGCCATAATAGGGATTAAGCATGCTAATATATTTTGCCTCTAGTTAAATGGAAAACAGACTGTTTAGACATCAAGTTTTATTAATAGAATTTAGAATTCTTTTCCCAGTAAAGAAAGACAGTGTTCTACATGAGGAGCCTGTGTCAGGTGTGGTGGTGAACACAGGTGGGCCCCTAACCTAGTCTCATGTCTGTGTGTGTCAGGAAAGGGCCTATGGCATGAAGATGTCCCTGGAGAGAATGCGATATGAGTACAGAAGAACACACAGGCATAAATAGGAGACAGCTGGCCTGGCGTTGTGGGATGGGCAAGGAGCAGGTATAGGCAGTTTAGGGAGAGGCATGTGCAAAGACCCATGGTCTCTGTTTGGGGGAACTGCAAGGAATGCAGCAAGGCAGGGACTGGGGGGGGGGTTAGGAGGTGTATGAAGGGGAAGAAACAAAAGACAAGACTGAAGACTGAGGTAAGTGGGAACCATACCACAAAGGGTCTCTTATATCCAGCAAAGAGTTCAGACTAAATGTTTTAAATTGAGATAAATGCAATATCAGATCTGTATTCTGAAAAGCAGATTCTCAATGAAGTTGGAAAACAGATGGGAGGAAGTAAGAATGCAAGCGTGGAGATGGAGATGAGTTAAGGAAGAGATGGTAGGCAGATGAGGGTGGAAGAGGCGAGGGAGGGAGCAGGCAGTGGCTCAGGGTGTACACAGAAGAGCTGAAGAGATTTCGTTACAGGGTGGTGGGTGATTCAGAAAAATAATGAGTTTTTTCCATTTTTAGAGATTTAGGCCATCACTAAGTACTTTTTCCCCACGATAATCAATCCCGTGATGACATTTTTGAACGTGTGCTATGTGAGTGCCTCTGAGCTCCACTAGCTGCTCCTCCAGGTTAGAACCTGACTCCTTCCTCTCCATTTCTCACAGCTCCTAGCATGGCAGTTGTTCAATAAGTGCTTGCCTCATGACACCCTTGGGATGGATTCCCAGGGACAGCACTGCAGGTTCAAAGGGTAGGTCTTAACAATTCTTATTATGTACTGCCAGGTTTTCCCCAAAAAGATGGAACAGGTTATCATTGTTAACAATAATGCACAAATAGGACCTTTTTCCCCACAACCTGCCCAGGGTTGGCCTTTGACTTTTGTTTACTTGGTGGGTATAAAATGTTTTCATTTTAAAATTTATTTAAGTTGAATGTATCTTCACATTTAGTTTTCTATTTGCTTTCTTTTGTGTGAAATAGCTGTTTGTATGTTTGGTCCACTTATCAAACTAGAATCTGGTATTGTGTTCACATTTACATAGATTTGAGTGTAGGTAGTCTAGTCTCTAATTTGTGCTATGCATATTTTCCCATTTTGTTGCTTTCATTCTGTTCCAGTTTTAATAGGTTTTAAATTCTATATAAATACATTTTTCTATCTTTTCCCTCTTCAATTTTCTTCTCCTTTAAAAAAATTTTATAAAAGAAAATTGTGCTACTGCAAATCTATAATTCTTTAGTTCATTGGGAGTTCATTATGGCATATATTCTATGGCATGTGGTCTGAATCTTGGATATTTTTTTCTTCTACATTATATCTTGTGTTAGTAGCTTTATTTTTACTAGTTTTTTATTTGATTCATCTATGTTTTGTAAGTATTTGATCATGATATCTTTAAGAAATGTTTATATAGCTGCATTTTGCTATTTAATTTCATCTTCTTAGATTTAAATAATCCTCATGCTTATTTTCCAACTAAGAAAAAGAATTTTCATCATTAAACACAAGAGGCCAACATAAAATGATCTTAGGAAAAGGATAAAAGATTCAAGACCCCCAAATATATTGGAAATGGGAACAACAGAAAGTTGAGGTTGTAGGGATAGGACCTCCCTCTGCCCAACCCTCCACCCCAATCCAAAGAGTATGAGAGAAAGAACAGGAGAAAGAGCAAGAATGTATGAGCATGAGTGAGAAATGCATAGGAAATGGCACGAGTGGTACAGGTGTGCATTTTGGTGCCTGAAAGATCTGGGCCTGGAGTCCTGGTTCTGTCCCTTACAAGGCTGTGTGGCCTCAGGCAAATTCCTGAATCATGCAAGTTTGCCCACCTGCGGATTAACAGGTGGTGCACCTGGAGAGTGGACTGAACAGGACAAGAGAGAGGAGCTGTTACCATAGGTGGTATGGGAGAAATGACCAAGTTCACACAAAGAACTTGGCCCACGCTGTCTGCCGACACATGGTGAGATCCCAAAATGTTGACTGTGGTTATTAAATATTTCTTGGCTTGGCCACTACTTTAATTCATACCAAGGTTTTGAGTTTACCACTACATTTTCAAATAGTAAACACTTCCTAATTTGTGTGTACCTTTTCAAGGAAATGTTTGAGGTCTAATCTGGCATTATGTACCTTGAAGTAAGAGTGAAATGCAGGTGCACTAATGTAGTTCTCCAATAATTGATAACCATAGTTTGAACCTGGTTGACTCCCTACTGCTCACTTAGGCAGATATAATTTTCAGATGAGCTTGTATCACTCCCTGGTAGCAGGTCGACTCTGAGCAAGTCAGGAGGAAGACAGCCTGGACACTCAGGTCATTCTTTCTGTCATTATTATTAGAGCAAAAGAGCAATTATCCAAATTCTTTACGAGATGATAAGTTCTGCTTAACTGAACTTTCTGGTAACTTTAGGGTTAACAATAAAAACCTCTTTTAACCCTTGTTAAATTTTTTTTTTCCTAAACGAGGTCATGCAAATTCCCACCTCAATAAGTATGGTATCCAAACTGTAATTTAACCTTCCTCTGATGATTCAGACTGTTGCTCTGCCCCAGGGTCAACTCTATAAATGAGGCCAGCAGTGCACCAGATTCTACAAGAAAGGGGGAGGCTGGGTTAATAAAGATGGATAGGCTGACACGCATTAGAAGGTTTTTCTCATTTCCTTAAATTCCTCATGTGTGACTACTCTGTGTGTGGTACCGACGGTTAGACTTTCTTCTGTAAACTGAGTTTAGGAAAAGATAGTTTTTTTTTTTTTTTTT
>VSMD01020307.1:0-10176 GCA_008750895.1 Mirza zaza
GGAAGGAGGGAAGGAGGGAGGGAGGGAAGGAAGGAGGAAGGGAGGGAAGGAGGGAGGGAGGGAAGGAGGGAGGGAGGGAAGGAGGGAGGGAGGGAAGGAGGGAGGGAGGGAAGGAAGGAAAAGCTCAATCCGCGAGAGAGGAGATGGACCCAGGGGTTGGGGGACAGAAAGGGCGTCATCTGGGAGGGCACAATGAAAAGGAAGACAAGGTGTGTATGGGGGGGCTTGTGCTCTTGGTGACAAGGGGGTTCCGTCTGCTGGTGGCATCTGTTTGCACAGGGAAGGGTGGGGCCTGCCTGTCAGCTGGAGGGCAAGCGGGGAAAATGCAAGCACGCCCAGATGTGGCGAGATCGCCCTGTGCCTGTTGGAGCTCTGCGATTTCTCCAGTTCAGGTCAAACCTGCCGGGCTGGCTGGGTGGTTTGTTCCTGCTGCGTTCAGCTGGCAGAGAGGACCGGGGTGGCAGGAGGCCGGCCAGGTGAGTAGTTTGGAGGATGAGAGGAGTGAGGAGTCTGAGAGTGCTCCGAGGAGAGATGAATGACATCGTGGAAAGCAGGGCTGAGCAGAGCAAATAGGCGGAGACAACCAGAGGGGCGGTGGAGAGGAGGAGCCTGTGGGCAGGGTGGACCCCTGTCTCTGAAAAGCATCTTCTCCCTTAGCTGCACTGGGGCTTTCCGTATTGCCTTTCTTGCCACTTCCCGAGTCCCCCTTTTCTGTGCCCTCACTGATTGACTTCTCCTCTGATGCCCGTTCTTCTCGGATTGTAAATCGGGGCCCTCTTCAACTCCCTTTCTCTGCGGTTCAGGGACCTTGCCAAAGCTCAGTTAAAAAAGATGCTCAGAGAGATGCCAGGATCGCTGGAGGTGAGCCCGGCATGCACGGCGGTGTCCCGACCTGTTGCAAAGTTCAGGTGGTCTCCATGCGGGTGTGTGTAGGGGTGGGGGTGGGGGAGGAAGGACCCCTAGGCAGCTTGAGCTGCCACTGTCCCAGCGAGCAGGTGGGGATTGCACTTTTGAATGGCCAGGTCGCCCCATGGCCACAGCGAAGATTCCCAGCGCACCGCCAAGCGAGCTTTAAATCACGACAACGCGCGGGTCACTCGCCTGCTCTGTTAAGTCGGGATCTCTGGGCTCGAGACCGGGCTGGCTGGTCCCCTTGCAGGGTGCATTTTTACCATGCTGTTATGTATGCAGCTAGTTGTGTGATTCTTGGTCACAGCAAGGGGAGAAGCAACTGGAAGACGGTGAGTCTGCCCTCCCAGCGGAGCCTGCTTTGCAATGTCATATAATCAACCTCGAAACAGCTCTAACTGTCACCTGGAATACTATTAAGGTGAGACATCAGGGGACAGTTGGGGAAATCTGAATACGGACTGGATATTCGATAGCGTCACCGAATGGATCCTCAGGTTATGCGGATTTCTCGTCGCACCAAACCTAACTGGGGACCTCGCACGGAAGGGGGTTTGGAGAAAGGTGGTTCCAGCTTCGCTAAGTTGTGACGATATGAAGCCATGGCAGGCCCAGGGGACATTTGTGCAGATGTCACTCAGATCTCATCTCTTCCTGGCGGAGGATGCTTCTGTGGATCGCATCGACTTCCTATGCCATCCAGACTCCTTCCCGGGGCCCTCACCTGCCACGCCAGCTTCAGCCAGAACCCACGTCTCGTTTGCCCGGGCCACCCTGGTTCTCTTTGAGCTCCTCGGGTCTCTTTTTGGCGTCTTTGTACTTGAAATCGCCTTTGCTGGCATTATCACTCCAGACCTCTGTGTGGCTGGTACCTCACAGCCTTCAGATCTCAATCCAAAGGCCGCCTCCTCCAAGAAGCCTTCCTGGATTGCACTATCTCAGGCATAGTTTCTCACCCTGATGGCGCACAGGAGTCACGTGGGATCTTGCTAAAATGCAGATGCGATTGAAGAGTTCTGGAACCAGGCCAGAGCTGCTACATGGCTACCAAGCTGCCCGGGCTGCCATCTGGGGAACCAGCTTCCAACAGCAACTGGCTACAGCACCCTGATCACTATCACATCATCCCGCCTTTCCTTCTTTCTTTTTTTGTTTTAAATAGCCCTTATCTCACTTTGAAATTGACTGGTTTCTTTCCCTGTTTACTGTCCTTCACCCTCGTGGGAAGGGAAACTCCAGGAGACCAGGGAAGGTGTCTGTTTGTCCACTTCTGGGCACTGGCGCAGAGCAGGTGCTCAGTATTTGTAAAATAAATATGGGGCCAGGCGTGGTGGCTCTCGCCTGTAATCGTGGCACTCTGGGAGGCCGAGGCGGGAGGATTGCTCCAGGTCAGGAGTTCGAAACCAGCCTGAGCAAGAGTCAGACCCTGTCTCTACTAAAAATAGAAAGAAATTCATTGGCCAACTAAAAATATATAGAAAAATAATTAGCCGGGCATGGTGGCACATGCCTCAAGTGCCAGCTACTGGGGAGGCTGAGGCAGGAGGATCGCTTGAGCCCAGGAGGTTGAGGTTGCTGTGAGCGAGGCTGACACCACAGGCAACAGAGTGAGACTCTGTCTCCAAAAAAAAACAAACAAGAAAATGTGGTATGTGTCTTCTAACTGCTGGAGACTCCAAGATGAAAAGAGACAGTTCTAAAGGGGACCGAAGGGCGAACAGGAGCTTATGGAGGTGCGGGAGAATTCCCTACATGCCTTGTTTTGAAGGCTGCCTGATTCCTAAACTTAACAATTGATCTTTGTTATTTTATGTGTCTCTTATCTCTCCAACCTCTCAAACCATCACAAGTCAGTAAGGGCGTGGCTATCTGTTGGGGCTTTTTCTGTAATCTCTCTTGGCGCCTAGATTTTGGTTGCACCATTTATTTGTTAAAATGGCCAAATGTCAAAAGAAAAAATTTTAGCATGGTGGTGGTTGTTGATTGTCGAGGCAAGTACCACCTAATCCTCTTTTTAGTGCAATTGGCTGGCAGCCCCCTCTCCCCCCAACCTGTCCAACTCGCACAATCATCCAGAACCCTCCATGGGCAAACCCTAGGGGAGAGGGAAAGCTCAGGGCTGGGAGTCAGGAGAGTTGACTCTGGCCCTGCTTTTGCCACTGACTTGCTGTGTGACTTTGGGCAAGTCGCTTGACCTCTCTGGGCTTCGATTTCCCAATCTGCACACGTGGAAAGGGTTGGGTCACATGAGGTCTCGGGTCCTTTGCAGTTCTAGCATCTTGTTCTATTTTCCTATATTGAGGTGAGTTTTCTCTGAGGGATTTGGGGGCTTCTGAGGCTCTCCTGCAGACATCGGGACATGCCTTCAGGGTGGGAGCTGACCCCCTTTGTGTCTGCGGCCCCATTGGAGCAAGCAGGACTACTAGAGGGGTGTCCTGCCCTGTGGCCACCAAGTCACAGCACATCTACCAAGAGCCAGAATGCTCCCCGAGGCTTCCAGGATTCAGGGCACAAACGCACCACACTGTCCCTGTCCCCCACAGTAACTCCCAGCACAGCCACGACGCCTCAGGGCCTCTGCCCAAGCTGTTCTGCCTGCCAGGACTGTTGGCCGTCCTCCCTCCCAGCTGTTTAATCATTGGCTTATGATCAGCACTTCACTCTTCAGCCAGGGCTTTCTTGAAAGTCTTCCCATCATCTCTTTTTTTTTTTTGAAGCAGAGTCTCACTCTGTCACCTGGGCTAGAGTGCTGTGGCGTCAGCCTAGCTCACAGCAACCTCAAACTCCTAGGCTCAAGCAATCCTCCTGCCTCAGCCTCCCGAGTAGGTGGGACTACAGGCATGCGCCACCATGCCCAGCTAATTTTTTCTATATCAATTAGTTGGCCAATTAATTTCTTTCTATTTATAGTAGAGACGGGGTCTCGCTCTTGCTCAGGCTGGTTTTGAACTTCTGACTTTGAGCGATCCTCCCGCCTCGGCCTCCCAGAGTGCTAGGATTACAGGCAGGCGTGAGCCACCTCGCCTGGGCCCCATTGTCTCTTTGTGGCCACCCAGGCAGATGGGTCCTTGTCCCCAATCTGTAGAAATGGAGATTTGAAAGAAATTGACTGACTCACCCAGGGCGAGGCCGTGCTGCTAATGAGTTGGGACCCAGGATTCAAATCTAGGCCTTGGGGTCCTGACTCCTCCATTTACTAGCTTAGTCTCCCTGTGCCTCAGTCTACTCATCTGGGAAATGGGAGTAATAGTGGTATCTGCCTCATAAGGGGCCTTGCAAATATCAAGTTCCCAAAGCAGTGCCTGGCACGCAGGAGGGGCGATGCTGAGGTTACTGCTGGTGAAGTCTGACTTCAGATCTCGGGTCCCTCCTTCCACGGCAAGCTCTGGGCTCTGGCACGAGGCTGGTGAGCTCACGCCCTACCTCCTGACTCACCCATCCGAGCACCTCCCATATGCCAGGCACTGTGTGTGGTACTTTCACAAACATGTTGCATGAATCCCTCTAATCATACAATTATAACTGTAGAACATAATCTGCAGAAAAAAGTTTAATTTAATGAATACATTTTACTTTAAAACTGTACCTTGGGGCCGGGCGCGGTGGCTCACGCCTGTAATCCTAGCACTCTGGGAGTCCGAGGCAGGCAGATTGCTAGAGGTCAGGAGTTTGAGACCAGCCTGAGCAAGAGCGAGACCCCATCTCTGCTATAAATAGAAAGAATTAGCCAAGCAACTAAAAATAGAAAAAATGAGCAGGGCATGGTGGCGCGTGCCTGTAGTCCCAACTACTCGGGAGGCTGAGGCAGGAGGATTGCTTGAGCTCAAGAGTTTGAGGTTGCTGTGAGCTAGGCTGACACCATGGCACTCTAGTCCAGGCAACAGAGTGAGACTCTGTCTCAAAAAAAAAGAAAAATTTGCTTGTGCATCTGGAGTCAGCTAGAGGTGGCCCAGGCAGCCCCTTGATTTTGGTGGGACTCACTCCCATGGTGGCCGTCACTGGCTGCTGAGTGACCTAGGCTAGCCTAGGTGACCAGAGCAACTAGACCCTGCTCCACATGTGTCTCTCTCATCCTCTAGGCCAGCCCGGGCATGTCCTCGTGGTGTCGGCAGAAACCCAGAAGTGAGTAAACCCAATTGCACAAGCCCCACTGAGGCGTCTGCTGCTGCCACATCCGCTAACATCCCATTGGCCAAGGCAGGTCGTGTGGCTAAGCCCAGGGTCAGAGCGGGAGGCCACGGCAGAGTTATAAACCAAAAGCCGTGGACGTAGGGAGGGCCGAAGCAAAGGGAATCTTTTGCATTCTGCCACAGAAAGCTTTTGCTTTCCTGTTTGCCTACTTAGAACAATGGAGCAAACACGTGATCCCTGGAACGGCAGCAGCAAAGCAGGAAAAGAAAAGCCACCATGACGAGGCTACGCTGTAGAACCCACCCTTAGCTGGGTGTTCTTTTTTATTTTTACTTTCTTTGAGACAGAGTCTCACTCTGTTGCCTGGGCTAGAGAGCCATGGCGTCAGCCTAGCTCACAACAACCTCAAACTCCTGGGCTCAAGCGATCCTCCTGCCTCAGCCTCCTGAGTAGCTGGGACTACAGGCATATGCCACCATGCTTGGCTAATTTTTCTATTTTTCAGTAGAGATGGGGGCTGGCTCTTGCTCAGGCTGGTCTAGAACTCCTGACCTTAAGTGATCCTCCCACCTCAGCCTCCCAGAGTGCTAAGATTACAGGTGTGAGCCACCGTGCCCGGCCCTGAGGGCTAGCTTCTAGATTCCAGTTTATAATCCCTCAGAAGGAATGGACCCAGCTGGCATCCTCATGGAGTTCTAATCTGCAGAACTGTGAGACAATACATAAGTACCCAATTGTTGTACTTTGTCACGCCAGGCCTAGGAAAAGAATCCATGACTCTATGTGACTTTTGAAGCAAGGTCATAAAAAAGCAATATAGTTTCTGGTTTGCTGTCTTGGGACACTCACCTTTGGTTCCCTGAGCTCCTGGCCAAGAAGTCACAGTGCCCCGAGGCTGCTGTGTTGGGAGCAAGCCCGGGCCATGCAGAAATGCCACCTGTTGGTATTGTGGCCCACAGCTCCCGGCTGACAACCCGCATCAACTGCTGGATGAGGAGTGGAGGAGACTTGGGTGACTCCAGCACAGCCACCATCCGATGACTGCCTGAGAGGCCCTGAGTCTAGCGAACGCCCAGATTTGTGACAACGTAAATGACTGTTATTGTTGAAGCCACCGTTTTCTGGCAGTTTGTTATGTAGCAGCAGATAAGCAGAACGCTGGCCAATGCCTGCTCAGCCTTCGAGTCTCAACTCGAGCATCCCTGGCTAAACAAGCCTTTCCTGACCCTCCAGACCTGACCACATTCCCATGTCATAGTGTCTCACTGGCCCTCAACTTCCCCTTTGTAGCTCTTGTCATCACCCTCATCAGTCGCATGGTTGGTTGTTTAATGCCTGTCTCCCTGCTTTGGTCTGAACATGTCCCCCCAAATTCACGTGTTAGAAACTGAATCCCCAGCGACTGTGTCAGGAGGTGGGGTCCTGGGGGAGGAGTTTAGGCCACGAGGGCTTCACCCTTATCGATGCCGTTATAAAAGGGTTGGATGGTGGGACTTTATCCTTTTATGCCCCTCTGCCTTCTGCCACGTGGGGACATAGTGTCTCTCCCCTTTAGAGGATACCAGGCTCGAGGGACCATCTTGGAAGCAGACAGCAGCTCTCATTAGACATGAAACCTGCTGGTGCCTTGATCTTGGACTTCCCCGCCTCCAGAACTATGAAAAATACATTTCTGCTCCTTGTAAGTTACCCAGTCTTGGGTATTTTGTTATAGTATCACAAACAGACCAAGACCCTGTGGCCTATGTGGACGGGGCCTGACAAACCAGTTATATATACCTCCAGGACCCAGTTTATTGGGTCCCAACGTATCTAAAACTGAGCTGGTGACTATCCCCCACCATGTCATCTGCACTCCATGTCCCACCAGGGTTCCCATCTCTGTGGAGGGCACCAACACTCATTCACTGGGTTGTTCTGCTCAAAAATTCTTTTTTTTAATTTTTGAGACAGAGTCTCGCTTTGTTGCCCAGGCTAGAGTGAGTGCCGTGGCGTCAGCCTAGCTCACAGCAACCTCAATCTCCTGGGCTCAAGCGATCCTCCTGACTCAGCCTCCCGAGTAGCTGGGACTACAGGCATGCGCCACCATGCCCGGCTAATTTTTTCTATATATATTAGTTGGCCAATTAATTTCTTTCTATTTATAGTAGAGATGGGGGTCTCGCTCTTGCTCAGGAGTTTTGAACTCCTGACCTCGAGCAATCCACCCTTCTCGGCCTCCCAGAGTGCTAGGATTACAGGCGTGAGCCACTGCACCCAGCCTGCTCAAAAATTCATGAATCATCTTTGACTCATCTCATTCTGTCTTCTCAGCAAAGCTTCTACCTTCAAAATCAAGTCTCCTTAGCAAGATGAACAGAATAACCACGACCATATGATCCAGCAATTCCGCTCCCAGGTGTATGCCCAAAAGAATGAATGCAGATATTCAAACAAAAGCTTGTACAAGAATGTTCTTAGCGGCATTATTGATCACAGCTAAAAGGTGAAAACAGCCCAGTTGTTTAAATAGGTGAGAGTAACATAATAAGGTTCATGTTCTCAGATAACAGGAGATAATGATCTTGAAAGAGTTTTGGGGGGAAGGTACGGTGTCTTGTTCATTTTTAAACTCTAGGTGCTAGCACAGTGACTCGTGGTCAGCAGATACCCAGTACGTGATGGCTGAGTGAACCACAGTCCAAAGAGGGATGCACAAGGCTACAAATGAATGAAAAGCCTAGAATCTTCACTTACCTGAACTCTTCCGAGGGCTCGAGCATCTCACATGCTGCCTTGGGAATCTGGAATTCATCTGGTGCCACTATAGCTGTCGAGGATGCTGGAAAAAGAATGGCAGTTTGAGTCGTACGTGTGGATTCAAACTCTACTTCTGCAATTACTTATATTCATGCAGAGAGGAGAGAGCCTGAGTTAGAAGACTGGAGACCTAGGTTCTCAATCCTACACAGCACACGTGATTAAATCAATTCATCTGGGCTGTCCCCACCCTGTACGTGCCAAAGCAAGGTTTGGTGGCAGCCTTGGCTCCTAGGAGACAACAACCTTTGAGCCCTTCCCCAAAGATGGAAAAAAAAAATCAGAAAGGTCATTTGTACCCAGGGGCCAACACTGGTTCTTGTTTTAAAATCAGCTGGCATGGCAGGGGGATGGAGTGTTGAGCAAGTGACACATGGAAGGTGGGCAGCAGGGTTCTAAACTCCTAGCGTGCGGGGTCCCATTTCACACCTGCCTTTCTGGGCTTCCAGAGAAATGACTCCAGCCCCAGGTATGTATTGCATCTCTCCACTGTTCAAAAATCACAACCACGCTGGTTCTCAATTTCCCTTTGGAGACACTTGGCACTGTCTGGGGACATGTAGTTTGTCACACTGAGGGGGAGGGGTGCAACTGCCATCTCGTGGGTAGAGCCCTGGGATGCTGCGAGACATGCCACAGTCAGTGCATAGGACAGTCCCCTACCACGGGGAACTATTTGGGCCCAAATGTCAATAGTGCCGACCTTGCTCTGGGGCGTCCCCATGACCTACTGAGCAAAGTCTAAAAAAATACTCCTAAAAATCCTCCCCCGCATTCTGTTAAAAGTGTCCTCTCTCCTAAAATGACATGAGCAGCAGTCCCTCTGTTGGGGCATTGTTGTGGGATTGACATGACACACATGGGACATTTATTTTGTATTTTTATTTTTTGAGACAGAGTCTGGCTTTGTTGCCCAGGCTAGAGTGAGTGCCGTGGCGTCAGCCTAGCTCACAGCAACCTCAAACTGCTGGGCTCAAGCGATCCTCCTGCCTCAGCCTCCCGAGTAGCTGGGACTACAGGCATGCGCCACCATGCCCGGCTAATTTTTTGTATATATATTAGTTGGCCAATTAATTTCTTTCTATTTATAGTAGAGATGGCGTCTCACTCTTGCTCAGGGTGTTTTCGAACTCCTGACCTTGAGCAATCCGCCCTCCTCAGCCTCCCAGAGTGCTAGGATTGCAGGCGTGAGCCACCTCGACCAGCCAGTCTGAAGACTTTAAAAATACAAATGATCTCCAGTCCCCTTCTCCTTCTCCCCTCTCCCACTGACTGTGGAAGCTAAACTCCTCCTTTGGTAGTTGATCAAGGGCTTCTGCTACTGTTCATTGGACGTTTGGGGCTGTGTCATTTCACAACACTGACTTACTCTGTTGCAGACTCTGCTAGACGGCTAGGACACAAAGGTAAGAGGGTAGCTTAGCTCTTCAGCTGCACTGTGTGGTCAGATACTAAGGTACAAAGGATTCTGAATCCACTCATTCAATCAGCAAGTAATGGCCACGCCCGGTGGCTCAGTCCTGTAATCCTAGCACTCTGGGAGGCAGAGCGGGGCAGATTGCTGGAGGTCAGGAGTTCGAAACCAGCCTGAGCAAGAGCGAGACCCCATCTCTACTATAAATAGAAAGAAATTAATTGGCCAACTAATAGATACAGAAAAAATTAGCCGGGCATGGCGCATGCCTGTAGTCCTAGCTACTTGGGAGGCTGAGGCAGGAGGATCGCTTGAGCCCAGCAGTTTGAGGTTGCTGTGAGCTAGGCTGACCCCACGGCACTCTAGCCCGGGCAACAAAGCGAGACTCTGTCTCAAAAGAAAAAAAAAATCATTCAGCAAGTATTTACTGAACACCAATGTGGCCAGGAGAGGTGATTTAAGTCAGTGATCTAAAGCAGGCATCCTCAAACTCCGGCCCTCGGGCTACACGTGGGTGTTTTTCCCCATTTGTTTTTTTACTTCAAAATAAGATATGTGCAGTGTGCATAGGAATTTGTTCTAAACTACAGTCCGGCCCTCCAACGGTCTGAGGGACAGTGAACTGGCCCCCTGTTTAAAAAGTTTGAGGGCCCTTGGTCTAAAGAATGGGCTCAAGTGACTTCTGGGGTTCCCCTCTCTTGGGGCCCCAAAACCTTGTCCAGAAAAAAAGAAAAAAGAAAGAAAGAAAGAAAGAAAGAAAGAAAGAAAGAAAGAAAGAAAGAAAGAAAGAAAGAAAGAAAGAAAGAAAGAAAGAAAGAAAGAAAGAATGGGCTCATCTCGTTGCTGCCCCCTTGCTAGCTGTGGAGACTTTGGGAAGTTACGCAGCCTTTCTGAGCTTGTTTCCTCATCCTGAAAATGGAGTG
>VSMD01020308.1:0-130614 GCA_008750895.1 Mirza zaza
ACTGAAGAGCATTTTAATTTTTAAAACATATAATTGTACATGTTATAGAGTAAATATTGCCTATTATTCAGGTTCTGAGACTAACTAAAGGTTATATAAAATCATTGAAATACAAAGGAAATATTTCAACACACTTTCTATAACCAAGGCTAGGAGTTTGACCAAGGAATGCAGGTTGAGTAACAAACATTCTTCTACAAATTTGGTGTAGTGATGCTTGTGTGAACTTAAACCAGTGCCTTCCATTACAATGCTACTCTTTCCTTTTTATTAAAAGCATTTATATAAAGGGCTGATAACTAGAATCTATATAGAACTCCGGAGAATCAGCAAGAAAAACAACTCTATTAAAAAGTGGGCAAAAGACATGAACAGAAGCTGTTCAGAAGAATATAGACTAATGGCCAACAAACATATGAAAAAATGCTCAGCGTTTCTAATCATCAGGGTAATACAAATCAAAACCTTAATGAGATAACATTTAACTCCAGTGAGAATCGCTTTTATCAGAAAGTCCCAAAACAACAAATGCTGGTGTGGATGCAGAGAGATAGGAACACTCATACACTGCTGGTGAGATTGCAAGCTAGTACAACCTCAGTGGAAGTAGTATGGAGATACCTCAAAGAACTAAGGAAAACAAGCACCATATGTTCTCACCATTAAATTGCTACTAATTGATTAACACTAATGCGCACATATGGGAAGTAGCATTCATCAGGTGTCAGGTAGGTGGGAGTGGAGAGGAGAGGAAGGGTAAATCCATACCTAATGGATACAGTGCACACTGTTTGGGGTATGGGCATGCTTGTCAGGCAGTGTGAAGGCAATTTATGTAACAAAAGCATTTGTATCTCTGTAACACTCTGAAATAAATAAGAAATTATATAACCTGTGGGGAGAAAAGCATCTCTTTCTTTGATTCTCATTAATATTACACTTTTTAAAATTATTATTAAAAATACTTTTTTAAAAAGACAAACCTTCTGGTTTTATATAGAAGTAAATTTAATTTCTCAGGTCAAGAATACAACAGACTAGCTGTGTAAAAAGTGCCTATGTTACGTCTTTTATGATTTATAAAATAGTTTTCTTCTAAATTTTTCTGTGCTTATGAGATGATTTAAATAAATATAAAAAAATCTCATGCAAAATATAGTGTTAAAAATTCAAGTTATCTAATATAGGGACAGCTAGTATACATATACAGAGTTAAAATAGTTGATGTTTAAAACAGCACAAGCTCTCATTAATTTGATTTATATCTCTCTCTTTAAATCTCCCTTGGATTATAACTTTATACTTGAATTTTCCCTATTATTATTAATAGATGGTAATCATTTTGAGGGTAGAGTCTGTGGCTCCACTTCCCATATTGTCTTGCTCTATACTTACAGTGCAATAGACAGTTTATAAATGCTTGTTGAATCAGTGTTATGTATGGCCAAAGAAAATCCATTTGTTCTCCTCTGTAAAAAATAGACAATGTGAGCTTTCAGTATCAGATAAAATTCATGGATAATTACTCTTTTGACACAATCTTCTATAATGAGAAAAATGGAATTAACATGTCTCTGACCCACTGAACAAACTCACTAAATGTGCCTGTTCCAATAAAAGGTAGAAAACGCTGACCTCTTCACAAAGTGTTCAATTGTTCTCCTTATCTAACTGATATTAAAATATTATCTTAGATTTCTAATGGTTGTATGTGAAGCTAATATGGGAATGAGTTTTAAAAAGCAGTATGGTTGCATTCTGTAAAATAGCGTTTATTGTGTAACTTAAATGCAAAATACCTAGGACTCATAATTTAAATATTTATGGGATGCTACAGTGGGTGCCATGCAGTGTTTCCTTCTTTTAATGTATATTTACACAAACGCAAGAGCCCATGGAAACCCAAGTCTGTTTCCCACTTAAAACTGCACTTATTTTTATCTTCTTTATTTTTTTTTCAAGAAAGCTACACTCATGGTCTTATTTTTAAGTAAAGGGAGTGAACAATGTTTTTTTCAAATTATTTATGGTATAAGAATATAACAACCCTTCCATTGGGTAAGGAGATTTGTATTTATTCTAGCATGTAGAGAACATGGTTGTTTCAAAAGTATTTTTCCACCAATTTTTAAAATTCTGTTTCTTTTTCCAGGCATTTCCTGGAAACATCAACTCTGACAGTGTGGTCCGGCACGACTTACAGCATCCGATTATTGCTCGCTATGTGCGCATAGTGCCTCTAGACTGGAACGGAGAGGGCCGCATTGGGCTCAGAATTGAAGTCTATGGCTGTTCTTACTGTGAGTATCCTATCGTTCAAATTTATGGCAGGTTTTGTCATTTGCATTTAAACAGTAATATGTTTCTTAAAATTATTTAACATTACTTGCTTTCTCTGACAATATACTACCTTCTATCATATATTTTATATACATATATAGAATAAAAGGTTGCTTTCCTATTTGTATTTTATAAATGTATATTGCACACAAACATATGTAAGGATATTCTAACGATACCTTAAGTAAAAGATTTGGAAAACAAATCTTTCCAAATTAAATTGCTTGAAGTCTTATGAAATATTTAAAAATGAGAAACCTCTACTGTAATCCATCTTTTTGATTCTTTATGACGGATTTTGGATACGTTCTGAAAAACTTCCTTCCAGTTCACTAAGTCTCTCTTCAGCTGTGCCTGTTCTTAAATTAAAGCCAACCACTGAGTTTTAAAGTCAATTTCATTATATCTTTCTATAAATTTTATCTGTTTCTTTTTCAAATCTGCATGGTCACCTAATGAGTTTCTTTTCCCTTAATCATATTTTAAATCTCCCTTTGAGGGACACATTCAAACCATAGTACACACCAAATGTCCCAATCGTATTTGCATTTTACTATTTTTGAAGAATATAAATTATATTTATCTCTTTCCCCCAAAATACATATCTATAATAAGAAAAAGATGTGTTAAGCATATTTGTCATGGACATCTTTCCAAGAGTTACTTTGATTTAAATTTTCTATACTACAATTCAGACTAGAGTGGGCCCTTGGAAGACGACTGTCTATTTGTTCTTGAACTTAGCCAACTGTTGTCTAAATGGCTTGTTTACTTTTGGAGTGAGAAAGGAAATCATTTGTCTTTGAGTGGGGAAATGTAGATTTGATACACCCTTCTATTTTGCCCTCCTAGGGAATAGCAGTACTCTGTTTTCTCCTCCTCAGTGAGGAGAAATGTGTCTTTGATCATACCTACTCTTTCTGGAACCACCTTAGAGGGTTATCTGGGATGTATCTTAAACCTGCAGGTTAGGGAATGGGGCTTCTTTTATTTCAAAGTTTGCCAGAAGATCTAGAGAGGGAAAAAATTGTAATATGAGCACTGTTTCTGTTTGAATGTGTGCCTATTGCAATTCCCCTTGTGTTCGTTATATTTCCTCTATGCAGTCTTTCCATGATCATTTTGTCATCTGAGAAATTAGGCACTTCTCAAGGTTGCAATACGATGTTCATTCTACTCCAGGCGGAGTTTAGTTCCAGGCCACTGCTTTGAAGTCTTTAGGGTTTCTGTTGTTTCGATTTCCTGACTTGCCTTGAATATAATATGAATTCCAATTTCAATAAATCTAAACTCATTTTAAATTATTCTGCTCCCTCTACATTTGGTTTTCCCTCAAGTTTAGTTGAAACAAGTGCATGCTGTTATTTTTGAAACTTAGCAGTACGTCTTCTTGTCTTCTGACTCAGTAAGCTGTCTCCCCCAGCAGCGACGCTAATCTTCTTACTCTATACCGGAGAGACTTGATGGAGCAAAAGGGAGAAGTCTCAGTTAATGCTTTCTAAAAATCACGTAGGCTTCATTACTCAAGCATTCATTAACAAAAGCCAAACACAGTTTATTGACTGAAGTAGTAAGTAATATTGATGGCAAAAATACTAAATTAGCTTTTAGACAGTCTTTCTAAGAGTAAGGTCAGCACCTTGGGAAAGCAGGATACACACACCTAGAGTAATTTTTATATATGCTTTTGATCTGGATGAATAATTAATAAAACCTGAATATATCACCCCATGAAAATCGTGATGGAAAATTTGTGCAGGCTGAGAAATAAAATGAGGAGGAGCCAAATAGAAATGGAAGCAAGATAGAATTCGGTTCTTTTCATGCTGTGTCAGTGACACATCTGCATCCTCCAATGACAGCGTCCTCTTGTAGGGACCACAGGCTGACTCCCACAGTGCTTATTCTGCTTAGGCAAGAGATGCCGCCAGGTACGTATGTATGAGTTTCCTGGGGCCTCTGTAATACATTGCCACAAACCGTGTGGCTTTGGACAGCAGGATTTATCCTATCATAATTCTGGAAGACGGAGGTTTAAAATCCAGGTATAAGTAGGGTTAGTTCCTTCTGGAGTCTCAGAGAGAGAGAGAGAGCATTTCATGTCTCTCCTCAGCTCTTGGTGGGGTCAGCATTCCTTGGTGTTCCTTGGCTTGTTGCTGTATCATTTCAGTCTCCATCTCTGGCCTTCTCTCCTGTGTGTGTCTTTGGCTCTGTACCATCCCATGGCTTTCCTATAAGGACACCAGCCATTGGATTTGGGACCTACCCTAACCCAGCATAACCTCAACTTAACTAATCATGTCCACAGAGACCCAATTTATAAAGGAGGCCACATTTTGAGGTTCGGGGTAAACATGAATTTTTTGGAAACACTATTCAAGACAGTACAGTGTACGTTCATTAAAATTGGTAAGAATTTTTGTTTAGATCAGTGTAGGTATGCAGAAAAATATCAATTCTGAAAGTCAACTCATGTTTTCCTATTTAAATAAAATGTTTAATTTCGTACCACATGGAAGAGCTCCAGATAGTTTTATTTTGTGTTTATGATTTCTCCAGCTTATCTGGTGAACATTTACTGTATTCAGGCTTTTAGAAACAAGTTAAAGCGTAGGTCTTGCCATCAAGGAGTCTGGTATTTGGCAGAAGGGATGGATAAGTAACACTTTATGATAAATGCTGTGACAGAGGAGACCTCACCTAATGTTGATAATGCGACAAGGTGTCACCTACCTTAAAAAGCAACAGAAATTTGAGTGATAAAACATTCCAGAAAAGAAATAGTATTTTCAAAGACAGAGACACAAAGGTGAGAGTATAATTGATTTCATATTTGCAGTTAGTTATTATTAGCAGCATAAGTCTCATTTTAATATACTTATATATTTAAATGGGAGTTAGCATGTTGTTTGGAGGATCAATATATTTGTGACAGAAATTCATCAATCCTATTAACATCAATTGAATACTACCATTTGTAAAGCATTTTGCTAATTTTCAGTCTAAAATGGAAATCTGACCATATCACATCTGTGCTTAAAACACTTTAAAGATGATACATTGCCTATGAAGTCCAAGCTGTTAGTTTAAAATACAATTTCCCACCACCCATTTTTAACAGGAAGACCTCTTGCTAAATGTGATTCCAGAATGAATCACATCTTTCTTTTCTTTACTCCCATTACATTGTGTGAATATTTCCAATGGAATATTTTTTTTTAAATATTCCAAAATAAAGTAGACTATAAGTATTAGCAAGGGGAGGAGGCATAAACTGTTACCTTATTTACCATAGACACTTCGTTAAATAGCAGATTCTGAATACACAATAAATGTTTGCCAAAGTGAGCTGCTATCAGGTATAAATGATGCAAACATAATTTATTCCCTCAGTAAAAACTGATTACTATTTGACGCTGTACGGATTCTGTTATTGGTTGAACAGGACATGATTCTGTGAAATCATATTGAGCAGTGCTCTAGGGATCTAAAAATATGTTGAAATAATTGCCAAATATGATAATAGATACCCCAACAGGCCACATAAAGCAAGCAACTGTGTTTCTTTTTCTAACTTAAATATTTCTAGTCCTTGTATTATTTCTAGTTAAGATTATTTTAAACCATAATTTCATGAGGCTGCTTCATGGGTTACAAATATAAATTGCTTATCATAAGAGGAAAAATATACCACTCATTAATTATTTGGGGTTATATACCCAGATTAATGTGAAAATAAAAGTAAATCAATATAAAATAGATTTAATAGATATCAAGTTACACAAGATAAAGCTGTAATTAAAATTGAATTGTTATGCTAGTATATTATGTGTGTAGGACATGCTATTTTCTTAAGTTTTCACATAAATAGATATAAATAGATTTGGTATATTGTTAACAGATATGTTCTCACCATTAGGAGAAACTGAACTTAGATTCAAGTATATGTGATATTCCTTAACTCTTTAAAAAATTACTTAGCACTGCAATTAAAATATTTTATAATAAAAAGATGATTTCTATATATCTAACAGTGGCTCACCTTGGAGGTGATAATACAGAAACTGATGTATCATCTTTGTAGCAGTCTGATATTTTTGAGATGGTGAAAAAAATATACTGGATCATGTGTGTCATGATTTTTACTTAATTTAATAATGTCAACCTAAAAGTATAAACATTAAAAGATAATAAGGTAATATATTACTGAAAAATTTTGATACTCAATGGGTCTCATTTCTAAATCAATATTTAAGGGTAACATTTCAATTAAAAACACTTAAAGCATGAAAAATTTAATATTCTAATTTTTCATGTCTATGAGAATACTTGTTATCAGCATTTAATTATTACTTTTCCAGCTTAATTTGTTTACCTGGACGATAGTTACTGTTAAATCTGCTCAATGAGAAAACAAGGCAGTTGTAACTTTCTGCTTAGGGGCAAGACTGTTGCAAATGGCAGCTACTTCATAGTTTGAAGAATTATTTTACAAGATACTGATTTAGAGTTGGATTCACATAAATTGCTGCAAAATTTAAATTTACTTTCAAGAACTTTCAAAGTTCAGTTGAAATATAAAATCAGCAGTGTTGATTTGAAAGCAAATTAAAATTACTGGTAGGGGATAACATGCAATTAAACCTATGTTTGCAGTTCTGAATTAAGAATAACCTATATACTTTGTGGAATAAAAGAAGATATAATTTTTATTGTACACAATAGTCTAAAGTTTCTTTTACAAAATAATTTTCCAAGAAGAGTAAATATATTAAAAGCAAAGTTTACACACGCATTATGGTAAGTGGTTGAAGAGAAGAATAAAATAATGAAAGAGAACTATGCTTCAGCATGCTTTATAAATAAGATATTTTGATTAACACAAAGAGGAGCCATTTGTGTACTCTATAAGAACTTCAAAGCTAAAAATTTCCCAAGAGATCTTCCTGCCCAATCCCTTATTTTACTAATGAGGAAACCAAAATCCACAGGGTTATGTGACTTGCATAAATGAGTTAATCACAAATCTAGAAATCCTAAGCAGCAATAGCTCTCTCTCTGACATTTGATACCTCTCTCCTCATGTTTTTGTTTTGTTTTTTTCTTCTTGTCTCTCCACAAGGGCTTTTTATGATCATAGTGATGGTCCACAAAAAATGTTATTTTGTGGATTCTGATGACTATACAATTGTTTGGCCCGTCATTTTTCACTGTAAGAACATATAAAGTAAGATATCTAGCAAGAAAATTATTTTAATAGTATTGTGCAATCCACATGTCCAATAGGAAAATTTAAGTGACGGGTCTTCTTTATAATGAACTCATGTAGGACAGCTTGCAAAGAAACACAACTCAAGCTTTTGTTGCATTTTCATGAAGAAAGTTTATCAATCTCAGTGCATTTCCTCAGGTAATCTTACTTCCTGAGATGTTTTAACTACCTTTTACACATATGTTAATTTTTATTTATGTTAGATGATTGCAGAAAGTATTAAAGTCTAAGTTACGGTTATACAGTCCATCAACAGTTTACTTATAATCCCTGTTTAATGTGAGGAAAGAGGTAAAATTTAAAACACTGCAAATATATATAAAAGATTCTTTTATTAGCTTTCATGCTTGTGTTGTTAGTCTTAATTATCACCTATTTAAATTAGCTTAACTAGGGAGAGAAGAGCAAATATTAATATTTAAGATGCAGTTATCATCCTCATGAATTAAAAGTAACAATATAATAAAATAATCATTTAGTAGGCTGACTTTTAAAATTTCACCCAGTCTAAATTGCTTTAATTAGAAATCAGTTATTTTAAAACATTAAGTGATTTTATTCCTGTTAGAAAAGTATCAGATTTTTTTTTTTTTTTTTTTTTTGAGACAGAGTCTCACTTTATTGCCCAGGTTAGAGTGAGTGCCGTGGCGTCAGCCTAGCTCACAGCAACCTCAAACTTCTGGGCTCAAGCAAACCTGCTGCCTCAGCCTCCCAAGTAGCTGGGACTACAGGCATGTGCCACCATGCCCGGCTGATTTTTTCTATATATATTAGTTGGCCAATTAATTTCTTTCTATTTATAGTAGAGATGGGGTCTCGCTCTTGCTCAGGCTGGTCTCGAACTCCTGAGCTCAAACGATCCGCCCACCTCAGCCTCCCAAAGAGCTAGGATTACAGGCTTGAGCCACCGCGCCCGGCCAGTATCAGATTTTTTATAGTTAGGCTTATAAAGAATTATCATCATTGTTTAACTTATTTTTTATATTTCTAAATGAAAAAAAAAATATATATATATATATATATGTTCTCATGCACAAAATAGGGTCATTCTAGTCTCTTTAGCTGTTCATTCTTATTTCCATGGACTAGAAGGAGTTACAGAAGTTGCCCTGCATTCCCCTTCACTCGCAATTATTGGGGGAATAATCTCAGAGAAAAGGAAGACAGGCAATCTGGACCGGTCTCTTTGTAAACATTCTGAATTTCGAACCCCGAATGACCCCCAAATAATGATCTTTCTTAGGAAGAAAGTCCTCATCTATGGCCTGTTTTGAGCAGGATGTCTCTCTTTTAGGTTACCTGTGATGAACACAGTTGACATCTCAGGTTTATAAGCCTGGCCCCTGGAAAATAACTCATAAGCCAAGTGACCACTGAGGTATTAAAGGCAAATATTTCATAACCTACATGCTTTATGTGTGCAGTAATCAACCGCATACTTTATTAGAGACTTTGCCTATTATTGTAGGCCAGAGAGCACATGTCTGCTGGAAGAAGGAAGGACCCGAGCAACCATGCAGTGTGGTTCAGATCCCTCCTTGCTTTGCTTGTCCCTCTGTTTTAATTGTCTCTTCTTCATCTTGTTTGTGGGTGGCTGCAGTTCTGGGGATGGCTGATCCCTGACACCTGACGTGGGACAAATGAGCCTGACAGCATTTATCAGCAGTAGATAACCACAGCCTTTTGGACAAAGACATGTCACACTCTGCAAGGCCATGTGGGTGTTCTATTTGGGAACAGAGTGAAAGCCAGATACTGTGGGAGGTAGGTTTTGTAGTATAGAGAAGGTTGTCTGTCCCGTGGCTCCACAGGAGGATGATTGGCTTGTTTAGATAATTCTATGGGGTGGCAGGGAACTGCAGCGAATACTCGGGGATAACTAGGCACTGCGTGCTTGGTCCCTGAGAGATGAGTTTTTTGATTAGGTGACCTGCTCGTGGGAGCAAAGTTTCGGGGGAGTGTGAGATTAGGCCATTTGAAAGCCCCCCGGCTTTTCCCACGTGTCAAGGCATAAACAACATTGGGCCTTACTTTTAGGCTTTGTACCATAGATTCTTGATTTCTTATTTCCTGAAATTATTGTTAACCTGAGGCTCTAGGTAAGACCTTTGCTTTGTGAACATCTGATTTAACAATCTGATTCTAATAACATTATGTAGAATGTATTAATTACCAGCTTTAGTCAAATCAACAACATGCAAAATCCTGTGCAGCATACTTGCTTCTCTGTGATCATCCTACTACTTATCGTGTTATTTAGAAGTTTGTGCTATTTTAGATTTTTCTGTATTAGCCATATTTGTGTATCATAAAAAATTAATCTAGAAAACGGGCAAGTAGCTTCCTAAACTTATTTTGAAATGTAAATATTTTAATATTAAGGGAAAAAGAAAACCCTCTTCCCCATGGCATTGAATGGCATTAAATAGAAAAGATAATTATTTTCCTCAAATCACCCTATAAGGGTTTTCTATATTGCCAAGGATGAAAATATGACAGGGTGAAAATATGACTGAGCTCACTCTTGTTAGGGTTTGACTGTGAGCACAGTTGTTTTTGGTAGCCCGTGTGATTAACTCCTACTCTCAAAGTCAATATGTTGCGTCCATCTATTACAGGAATATTTTTGTTCACCCAAATTTACTAATGCTAAAGTTAACAAACAAAAAGCAGGTTTGGTATTTTTGGCAACAAAACCTTTACCCAATAAGTGACCCATAATAAGTATGTCTGAGGAACAGAGTGAAACAAAGGAATTTAATTCATCCTTCAGATGAGCTTTTCCAACAACGTTTAAATTAAAATGTGCTATGAGTTCATTTAAGACCATGCTTTAAAAGAAGTTCTCTGAAGCCCAGATCATGAGATGACTAGAGAATGCAATGCGGTTCCTCCTTTGCCACCCAACTGGGTAAACTTCGCCTGAACTTGACCACAGACTGCTTAACCTGATAGTAGAACCTGCCTCACCTTACCTCATTACTGTCAGTTTTTTATCATGTATGCCACTCTTTCTCTTTTATTCTATAGTTTTCTCCTTATTATATCTTCTTTCTAAAATAATAAACAAATGTTTTAAAAACAAATCATATCTATACGTTGTCCAAGGTCGATATCAGTAGAGATCAAGATTTGTCATCCTTGGCACTGTTGCTGTTTGTTGCCAGACAAGCCTTTGTTGTGGGAAAGGAAGAAGCTGTTCTGTGCATTGTAGAATCTTTAGCAATATCTCTGGCCTTTACACACGGGATGCTAGGAGTACAGCATACTTTCCTCAGTTGTGACAAGCAAAATTGACTCCAGATATTTCCAAGTGTCTTGGAGGGATAAAATTGTCTCAGGGTAAGAAATGTTGGCAGAGATGGTACTTAAGTGTCACCTTGTAATTGGTTCATTACCAATTAGAAATTATGTTAGATGCTATGAAAGAAAATGACATATTATAATAATTGACTCAATATTCATTTAATTTATATTTTAGTGCCTGCTATATGCAGAAACCATACCCTACATGCTAAAATTTTCTTAAACTTTTATATTGGTAAGGACAATAGTTATGGTATTAAAGTATGCCTACATATACAGATCTTCTGTGCAGGTACAGTGGATGAAGACACTCTTATATCACCTTATCAGCATACATATTGCAAAGAAAAATGATTCCTTGAATTCTCAGATCTTTTATCTGTGCCATTTGTGGAGACACATGCAAAATTTCTTTATTGTGAATTTAAGTTTTGGATCAAGATGTTATCGTACCTGCCACACAGTTTTAGCCGAGAATTATTTATATGGCTATTCCTTTGCATTTTACTTGTACCAATGGACTGTTAAAAATAACAGAAATATTATAGAATGTGCTTTGCTAATGGATTACAAACTTACATTGTTTTCATATGCTCCATTCACTTTTGAGAAACATTAACCTTAATGTAGAGCATCAAGGCTAATTTTCTCTAAAAAAGAGCAAATAAGTAAATAAATAAAATAGAAGCTTTGTCCTACTTTTTTAGCTTCCTCTTCAAAGGGCTTTATGTCTACTAATTAAGGAATGGATGAGGGATTGATTTTATATTTTTACTTTTTTTTTTAAAGTTCAAGTCTTTATTGAGAAAGGGGAAAGAAAGGAATTCCAAATTTCTGACAGTTTGGAATTTCCAAACGTAGTCCATAAATTTGTAGGTGCCTAATGAATAAGCCAGTACAGCAAATGGAATTCCATTCCTTTGGGAAGGCATATGGGAGTAGCAGCAGCTTTAGAAAAATACACACCTGAGTTTGAAGACTAGCTGTACCACTTTTACTCCTTATGTATTCAAGGGCAATTTATCTTATCTCTTGCTTTTTTTTAAAAGGTGCATTTTTTTTATTTTAACATATTATGGGGGTACAATGTTAAGGTTATGTATATTTCTCATGTCCTCCCTCCCTCCTCAAGTCAGAGCCTCAAGCGTGACCATCACCCAAATGTTGCACATCTCACTCATTGTGTTTGTATATACCCACCCCCTCCTCCCCCCTCCTACCTGCCTGACACCCGATAAATGTTATTCCTATATGTCGACTGAGGTGTTGATCCATTAATACCAATTTGCTCGTGAGTACATGTGGTGCTTGTTTGTCCATTCTTGAGATACGTCACTTAGTAGAATGGGTTCCAGCTCTATCCAGGAAAATACAAGAGGTGCTATATCACCATTGTTTCTTAAAGCTGAATAGTACTCCATGGTATACATATACCACATTTTATTAATCCACTTGTGAATTGATGGGCACTTGGGTTGTTTCTACAACTTTGCAATTGTGAATTGAGCTGCTATAAACATTTGAGTGCAGGTGTCTTTTTTATAAAGTGACTTTTGATCTTTTGGGTAGATGCCCAGTAGTGGAATTGCTGGATCAAATGGTAGATCTACTTGTATCACTTTAAGATATCTCCATATTGCTTTCCACAGAGGTTGAACTAGTTTGCAGTCCCACCAGCAGTGTAGGAGTGTTCCTATCTCTCCGCTTCCACGCCAACATTTATTGTTTGGGGACTCTTTGATAAAGGCCATTTTTACATTTTTAATAACACTTTCATTGATCATGTAACATCACTTAACATCACATGACATGCTGAATGTGTCAACAGTCCCAACCAAGTCTTTACAACCCATGTTAAATGCTATGCACCCTTACTCTTATAATGTTTCTAAAGAAGTAGAGTGATACAAATGAATGCTCTTCAGATTTTGAGGGGGCAGTCACTGTATTATCTTAATCATGTTTATTCAGAGATGTAAATAGTAGGACATAATATGTAGACAGGGTACAGATATGTTCTATCTAAAGTTCAAACAATTGTTTTAGGAGTTGATGCCATTAAATTTATTTGGCTGATGTTTTTTAATTGATTTTAAATTAAACTGAACAACTCAAAGAGCTATTTCAATAAGTCTAAGCCCCCTCAGTTTAGTGCACATAATTGTTACTTAGTAATAGCCTTGACCACAAAATTTGGGGGGTGGATATATGGGAATATTGACATACATATGTAAATATATATTTTATATATATATTTTTTTGGGTGGGGGGACAAGTAAAGAAAATAAAGTTTCTAGTTATATGCTGGGATCACATTTCAAAATTATGTATATTATTATTCCCATGCTTGCTTTTTAATTGAGGAAATAGAGGGTGATTTAGTTAACTAAGCTATCATTTGTTACGTTAATTCCCACTAGCTTGGATCAGAAATATGTCTGTTAGGAAACACTGGAACTAGCAGCTGAATAATAACTAGTATTTATTGAGTGTGTCTGGCTCATAGTGTTATATCGATTTACATGCGTTATGAATGCTGAAAAATAGGTAATTATACTCCCATTTTGCAAATGAGAAAAACAAAGTTGAAGAAACAAAGTAACTCATGCTCATATCAAGTAATGCCACTTTAACTTTTGTCTTTCCACCAAAGTATGTTGCCTCTTAAAGGAAGTATAAAATCAGAGTATAAAAAAATCATAGTAAGGATGGTTATAATCATAGTTATTATTATTACTGTAATTATAGTTGGTATATACCATTTATTGATCATTGACTATATGTCAGGTATTATGCTTAAAGTACTTTGTTTAAACCTCATAATACTGCTACAGCTTAGGAGCTACTATCTCCACTTTACCAATGAGAAAACTAAGGGCAAAATACATTTTTGTTTATTAATTGAATCAGTGAGTATAAAAGCAGGGGAAATGATGTATTTGTTTCTTTATTGGTTGCTCATTCTCAAAGGCTTCCAAAAGGACAACTGGAAAAGAAATTTTTCTCTGTGCCTGACTGGAACACAATACAATCAAATTAATTTTTTCCTAAAAGCAGTTATTTCAAACTTGTGACAAAAAGGGAAGTGGTTGAAAAAGCAATATTGAACAGCCATTAAAAATTATTTAAAGAATTTTTAATGACAAAAATAGCCATATAGTATGTGAAGAAAAGAAAAATATAAAATTGTTAATACAGAGCAACATCTTTTTCACTTAGCAGTTTGATTTTAAAAAGTGTAAAATTGTATCAAAATACTAATTATATTTATTTCTGGCATGTGATATGGATAACTCTTATTTTTATACTTTTGCATTACTAATATCCTATAACTTTATTACTAATATTCAAATCTTACTATAATCATAAAAAAACAAATACTGCATGATTCCATTTAAATGAGGTATCTAAAACAGTCAAATTTATAGAAGCAAAGAGTAGAATAGTGGTAGAAAGAAGGGGGAAATGGAGAATTGCTAAACAATGGGCATAAGGTTTCAGTTAAGCAAGATGAATGAGTTCCAGAGATTTGCTGTACAACATTGTACCTATAGTCAAAAAGAAAGTATTGAACATGAGGATAGATCTCATATGTTCTTACCACTATAAAATAAAATTCTAAAAAATGTTATTAGCCTAGAGCATGAAAAATGGAGAAAATACATATAATTTGCTCAAAAGATCATGTTTAAATACATGCAAGATTTGAACCTCAGTTTACAAATTCAGATGTGTGTGAAAGTTCTCATCTATTTATTAGTAATTTTGATTTCAAGCTCCCATCTTGCTTTTCTTCTAGGGTAACTTAATCTGATTCAATCTTGATGTCATTCCATTTTAGGCACTTGTTGTGTGATTGTGTGTACATACTGGTCTGTACACAGTGGCACCCGTGTGTACACAGGGATCTGTCCACAGAGACTGGTTCTGATGCTTACACTGGCCCCTGTCTGTATTCCCTTCCACTCCCATGCCCGGTGATCCCCTGCTGGTTCTCTGCTGGTCTTGAGAACCTAAGCCAACTGGGAACCTGTTGACATTTCACCCACAATTATCCCAAAATAGCTGCCAGTTGCTTTATTTAAAAGAAAATATAAAACTACCCAAACAAACTAGTTTACTTAGTGTAGAGATGCTAATAGTACAATCCAAAAACTGTTCTTTATTAAATTAATATCATTAAAAGTACCTAAAATCTGTATTTTAAGTTTCATAGGAAAAGAATCAGTGTAATGTCTCCATGTGATTGTGATTCATATGTCACAATTTATCTATGTTTGAATATTATATAGAATGCTCAGGGTACTAATAACGCAAAGAGTTATTCACAATGTCACTCACAATGTCACTTTTTAGTTTTGAACAAAATGTGCATGTACAGAGATTATGTGTGTTAACCATACTTTGAACTATAACATTATCCTTTACGACAAGGGATATGGTATAATGAAAAGAGATGGCTCTTTGGGTTTAAATACAAAGTAAATGCCACGTTTACTTAATGGGTGATTTGAGACGGTTGCTTAAGCTTTTCAAATCCCCACTTTGCCACTTCACAATTGAAGTAATAATGCTTACTCCATAGATTTGTCATGGGGATTAAATTAGGTAATAAACGTAAAGGGCTTAACTTAGTAGCTGGTTCAAGGTAAGCATTCATAAATATTAGCTATCATTATTATTATTGTTGCTATTGTTCACATTTCCTACTTTTCTTTGATGACACATAGGATTACTTTGAAATTATGTGTCTATTTCCCATATTTTCAACCCTCAGGTGAATTTTATTATCCAGCAACTGTTCTTACCCTCACAAGAAAACATGCCTTAAATATTAATTAAGCATCAAAAATGAGGTTGTCATTCTAACACAGAGTAATATAATTTTCTAGAAGGAGTTGCCTTCAGATAAAAAATTAATTTATAGTACTCAGAAAAGGGGTTCTCTGCAATGATTGGCTTTAAAGAAGAACAGAGGGTAGGAGTTGTGGAGCTAGAAAATGCCTAGAGGTGTGTGGCCTCTTGAGTATTTTCTGGTGCAGACACTAAGTTTGCAGATGAAGAACTAAGAACTTCCTGAAAGAGGAAATGCATCTCCTGAGACTCCCCCACAAGGCACTAGTAGCAGAACCATGTTGGACTGGGTTTTAGTGCTTAGTTTGCTACTCTTCCACTATATTATGTTAAAGGTGACATGTATGAATTTGAATTCAATCCATAGGTAGGTATTGGGTCTGAGCATTCTGCCTTCCATACAGTAGATAGTCTTGAAATATATTTGAAAGAATGAATACCTGTTTTATCTATCAAAAATATAAAATGAGTTTCTTGGTGAGAAATAAGCAATTACTCAGCTACGTACACAAGAGGTTAATTATGAAACCACAGGTAAGAGACATGCTGGGGCTTCTGCACATACGTGGACATTTTGCTAACATGTGGTTAAGGATGAGGAGCTAATGAAAATCTCATATTTTTCTGAATAATGAAAAGAATTTTTGCAAACCCAATGGAACTAAGATGGGGTACATTGGGTCCAGGGAAGTAGAGAATGTTTGTATTTAAGCTATTTTTAAATCATAAATTAATTCATATGGGAATCAGGAATGCAAGGCAAAAATGTTTAATAATACAGAGTTGAGCATAAAGAATTAAAGGCACGTACATTTGCCAAAAAGACTCAGCATACTGATGCCATCAAAATCACTGTGAGAATTACTCTTATCAAGTCACAGTTTGGATTTCTCAACAATGTATGATCATTTGAACATCACAGGGGAGTAAGGATATGTAAGTTGGCCAAAAATTATAGCAACTTTTGAAAAAGATAAAAAGAGAGATGAAAAACAAAAAAGAAATGTAGAGGGACAATTCATTAGGGTCAATGTAAAAATGTATGTTTGTTGCTGGGCACAGTGGCTCACACCTGTAATCCCAGCGCTTTGGGAGGCTGAGCTGGGAGGATCACTTCAGGCCAGGAGTTTGAGAGCAGCATGGGCAACATAGCAAGACTCCATGCCTACAAAAAATAAATAAATAAAAAATAAAAATAAATTCTAAAATTAGCCAGGGGTGATAACACACACCTATAAATACTAGCTACTTGGGAGGCTGAGCCAGCATGCTTAAGCCCAGAAGTTTAAGGCTGTAGTGAGCTGTGATCATGCCACTGCACTCTAGCCTGGGCAAAGTAAGATCTTGTCTTGAATAAAAAGGAAATAAAAAAGAAAAAGAGGTCTGTTAATAGCATTGTTCTCAATCTTTAACCAATATCCTTTAGTGATTTTTAAGTATAGCATTTATGCCTTTGGAAATGACATGTTAAAGTAGCAATACTAATATTCTTTATATTAAAATGCTGACTAACTGATAACATGCTATTTAATGCATCATTTTAATTTTTAATTCTGGAGAGTTTTTTTGTAACGATGTATTGAGTGAGCATTAACAAAAGATTATTAAAATTCTCATGCTGACTAAATTGACATATCAGAATTCTCATGACAAATGATTCATAAAATTATTTCCTACACTATGAAAAAGAACAAAATAACACCTGCACACTCACACATTCTGCATATTGCTATGAAGTCCATATTCTACCATAAAAACCTCTCCACTGTATAACAAGAGGCTTAGGGCTGTTTGACGAAAGAGTAGCCTCTCAACTGCTAAGTGATGTGGAAGAGTTCTCTGACTGACCACACAGTTCTATAGAGATTTGACATTTTTCCCTGTGCTTTGCATGGCAGTCTTCATAGAAGGTGAATGTTGCTTGGATTCTCTTGAATGCACACACGCCACCTTTGTCTCCTCTCCTAATCTCTTTCCCATCTCCAGCTAACAGTTTTTACAGTATATTTTCTATAAACAATTACAACATATTTACTTAATCAGAGAGGGTCCTATTAAATGTCAATACATCTTTAAAAAAAGAACAAATGAAGAAGAAAGAACTGCAGAGAAGATGATTCTCCCCATCTCCAACAAAGCTATATAAACCTATGCTCTAAAAATGTTAAAATCTTCACATTTGACTGACCTTATTTCAGTCTAGAAAGACAACATTTTTTTATAACCAAAGCTCTGTAAATCCCACATCAAGTTTGCAAAGTTTCCAGAACTCAGATTCCTTACAAGCTGATGAAAGTGTTTAATCCGCCCAAGTGAAAAATAAAATACTGGGTCATTAAATGTCTCTGAAATTAATTAAATCTGTCCTATATATTTTCTTCTTCTAATTTCTGCTTGTAGAAAGTCTTATAGATAAGATTGGATTGAAAGGCACAAGTGGTCAAGAAATACACTATACGATACAGCCTTGTCCAAATTCCAGTTCCCACCTTATTAACTGTGAAGCCTTAGACAAGTCATTGATCTTTTCTGAACTCAGTTTTCTCTTTATTAATATAATTAAATATGATAATAGCTATTTTTAATATTGTTAATTACTAATCAAAGAGTTCAATTGAAAATGTCTTGCGCACAGTAATTATTAAATAAAAGGCAGGCATTTGACTCTTTGCTTAGAGACTATTTTTTGTTATAAGAAATATATTGTATAAGAACAAAATCAAATTGTGGACAAATTGTGATCTAAATAAGTCTATTCCAATTACTCAGGAAATCGAGGAAGTACAATGCTTACATATAATTTAAGATAATCTTTTCCAACTCTCATATTTAAATACCAGACAAGTGAGATCCAGAGTGACTATAATTTGTTGTTTGCCAACCAACTAGACAGTGGCAGACACAGACTTGAACCCACGTGTCAGTCATGTGGATAAATTTTTCTCCTTATATTCCATTGCTTTTATGTTCAGTTTACCCTATATTCTAAAGTTTTATGAGGAGTTAATTATGCTTTACGAGTGTATCAAATCTATTACCAATTTCTTGAAGACACAAACTGTACCTTATAAGAAATACCTATTCTTGGTAGCCAAAAAATGTAAATCGCACAAAGCAGGTACTTAGTTTTAAGTTGATTTTTTACAAGTGTAAAGGATTACAAATATCCTCCGGACTTCATTTATATTTGAGTGGACTTTAAACGCAGGAGTCTTCAAAAAGTAAACAGGCATTTTTCTCATAATCTTGACTCATATTTTTAAATATCTCTTTAGTTTCCAAACTCTAAAGTGTAAGACAGGTGGGAAAGGGAACTTTATAAGGGAGCACGTTTCAAGTTAATTCAGCAGTCTAAGAGCGAAATCTTGACATCTGCAACTGGAACTTGATGTACAAAATGTAGAAGGCAACAAAGGTCATGTCGACCTATTATTTAAGTAGAAGAGAGAAAAAAAAGTTTTCTCAATGATCCATAACAGTGCTTTAAACTGAACTAAGGGTATCAGCAGATTAACTTTCAGAACATTATTGACAGTTCTAAGGTTATTTCATTCAGTTCTGTTACTAGTACAGCCAAGACATGAGAGGACTTAAATCCCACATCTACTTGTCAAAACCAGGATGAGAACATCGCAGGTAACAAAACTCAATGCTGCCTCCCAGTGCTCTTGGTCAGCTGAAGTTGCCTTTTAGATGGGCTTTCCTTATTATAAAACTGAACAGCATATCATCACATTGAAAGTTGTTTTTGCCTTGTAGATATATCTGGTAAAGATTTTTAATTTATTCAGGATATTTTGACATATTGAATTTTATAACTTCTATTTAAACTTTCTTTATAGGAAATCGTGGATTTCCTAACATTCTTGCTATATTCAGTCCCAATTATAACTTGTAAGTGTTCACAAAAAATCTAACTAGTTTTTCTTACTGAGAAACTGAAACTGAGCAAAGTTCATAAAGTCATAATAGTGGGAGAATAGTCAAAATGAAATATATTGACATAAATAATTAAACAAGTTCACTTTCCTTAACATCAAACATGGTGGGTATTTTTTGTTGTTGTTATTTGGAAGACAACATGATAGACTGTGTCTTAGTTCTGTTTGCTATAAAATACCATAAATGGGTGGCTTATAAGCAACAGAAATTTATTCCTCATTGTTTTGGAGGCTGAAAGTCTAAGATCATTGTTCTGACATGGTTGAGTCCAGGTGAGGGCTGACTTCGAGGTTGTAAACTGCTAATTTCTTATTGTGTCCTTATATAAGAATGAGCTAGCTCTCTGGTCTCTCCTTAAAAGGATAGTAATCCCATTCCTGAGGGCTCTACCCTCATGATGTAATTAACTGATAAAGCTCTCACCTCAAGTACCATTATACCAGGGATTAGATTACAACCTATGGATTTTGCTAGGAGACATAAACATTCAATCTCTTAACCCCAGTGAGAATGGTTTTTATCAAAAAGTTCTAAAACAATAGTTGCTGGTGTGGATTCAGAGAGAAAGGAACACTTATACACTGTTGATGAGACTACAAACAACCTCTATGGGAAATAGTGGAGATTCCTCAAAGAACTAAAAGTTAGACCTATTTGATCCAGTAATCCCACTACTGGGTATTTACTCAAAGGAAAAGAAAAAGCCATTTTATCAAAAAGACACTTGAATGTTTATTGCAGCACAATTCACAATTGCAAAAATGTGGAATCAACCCAAATGCCCATTAATTCATGAGTGGATTAATAAATTATGGTATATGTATACCATATGTATACTCAGCCACAAAAAAAAAATCAATACCTTTTGCAAAAATCTGGATGGAAGTAGAGACCATTCTCCTAAGTGAAATATTACAAGAATGGAAAAACAAGCACCACATGTACTAACTATTAAATTGGAACTAACCGATCAGCACTCACATGGATAGATGGAAGTAAAACTCAACAAGAATCAAGCAGGCGGGAGGAGAGGGAATGAGTGAAATCAGAACTAACAGGTACAGTGTACACTGGGTGATGGGCACACTTATAACTTTGACTCAAGCAGTATAGAAGCAATCCATGTAACCAAAACATTTGTACCCCCATAATATTCTGAAATTAAAAAAAAAAAAAACAATTCAGCCCATAACAGACTAGATCTACTAAGGTCAAGAAGAGTTTATTACTATTACAAAGAATTGCATTTTATCATAATTCTTTTTCACTAATATGCTACATCATTTATAATGTAAGGGCAACTAATCAAAAAGCCCAGCCATCCTATGTAATTCACGTACTCATAAGAAGAGATAGTTGGAACACTCTCTAGAATACAGATCCTGAATCCAACAGGTACTATTTCACTTTGGGCTAATGACTTAATTTTCGAGATTCAAACTCCCCATCCTTAAAGATGAGGCAAAAAGAGAGTCTTCATTAGTTAAAGAGAATAATCACAATGAGCATTATTTAGACATGTCATGAAGTTTCCTCAGCTCAGTGCCAAGCTCACCCAGTGCTCTCAAGAAACTGTGGGTTTTCTCCTCTTTCCATTCTGCGTAAGTTTCCTATGCTGTGCAAAAAATCACAAACTTCTGCCTTAAAATATACATTTATTATTTCACTCTTTGTATGGGCCCTGTGTCTGCACACGGCTCACCTGGGTCCTCTGCTCAGGGTCTTACAATGTCACACTCAACGTGTCAGCCTAGGCTGTGGTCTGGATGGAGGCTCAGGCTTCTCCTGCAAGCTCCAACACTGTGGGCAGAATTTGTGTCATTGCAGCTGGGGAGCTCCGCATGGCTTCTTCAGAGACAGCAGGAGAGAGAGAGAGAGTTTGTGTTGCTTTGGATCTCAAACCTCTACGCTCTCTTGTGAAGGGAGCATCTGCTCGAGTCGGGCCTCCTTGGGTTGCTTACCCTTTGGAGTAACACAAAAGCAACTAATTAGAGACCTCTGAGGGTTAGTCTTATGTGTCCACTTGGTAAGGCTGTAATCTTCAGTTCATTGATCAAATATTAGTCTCATTTTTACCATGAAAGTATTTTATAGCTATGATTGACTTCCATAAAAACTTGACTTTAAGGAAGTTATCTACAACAATCTAGGTGATCCTGATTCAGGCAGTTAGAAAGACTCAGGAGCAGAAATGGAGTCTCCCTGAGAAAGAAGAAATCTCCGCCTATAGTAAGGTCTTAAGGGCTTCTGCCCAAAAGTTTCCAGTCTGTTCTTCCTGACAGCCTATCCTGTGAGTTTCAGACTTCCCAATGCAGTCCCTATATTGCATAAATCTTAATATATGGATATCCTCCTGGTTCTGTTTCTCCAGTGCATTCCTGACTGATACAGTATCTTAAATACACCTGCAGAGTCCCCTCACTTTGCTGTACAACATAACCGTAACCACGAGAGCAAACCCATTGAATTCACAGGTTCTGCACACACCCGAGGGGAGGAGATTATGACAGTCACCTGGACCAGAGGCAGGGAATCTTCCAGGCCATCTCAAATTCTGCCTTCCACACATTCTCCAATTATCCAGTTTTTCCTTTATCTAATAAATTATATTCAGTGGGGAACAGTAAGATTTTCTAGGATGAAAGAGTTAGAAAGCAGTTGGTAGGGAAGTGAAGAGATTACATAAATAATGGAATTAAAACTTGATGCGGCACCAGGGTTGAGCAAAGTTATAAAAAATTGATCCATTTTGATAATTATAGACCCAGTGCCCAAAACCCTTTAGTTGCTAATCTCAAAGTTGTTTGATTGCTCTCATTTTCTGTTCTCTAGTATTTGGAGCAGGGTTGGTCAATAGAACTTCCTTTGATGGAGGAAATATTCCATATCTGCCTTGTCCAGTACAGTAGCCACTAGCCATATGTAGCTATTAAACACTTGAAATGTGGCAATTGTGACTGTGAAATTGAATTTTTAATTTTATTTAATTTTAACTAATTTAAATTTAAGCTTGAATAGCCATATTTGGCAAGTGGCTGCAGTATTGGACAGCATAGCTCTGGAGGTGAAATCTGTCCATCACAGCTGGACTTCTACAGGAAACTTGACAGCTTGACTGTAAATAAGAGCTACAATACGTCTGCAGTTTCCGCATTTGTATTATTAACATGAACCCAATAAACAAATTACCTGATAAGCTTTTTTCAACCTGAAACAAAATAGACCAGTTCAGTGCTATTCCTTTTGCATATTGCAATTGAATGTGCCTTGTTCTTTGCTTTAAACAAAATACATTGTACCCCAGCTACAACCAGAGATAGAAGTGAAGTATATGACATTGTCTCTTTTCACATGAAATGACACTCATTTGATATGGACCAGGTTTACCTAAAATAGTCAAATAAAAATATAAACAGGTATAAATGTAGAAGCAGAAAAACAAGCACATTTCTGTTAGGGGAAAAATGACCTATCAATTCTAAAACATGTATGGCTAACCCATTTTCTAGAATCAAATACTCTGAAGAATGTTGACATAATAACTCCATCTGTCAATGGATCCACTATTTTGGGAATTCTGAGATTCCCTACTGAAAGTCTAGCCAGAAGCCTGGCCCTAGGGAGAGCCCAGAGGGTCTGCTACCATGGCTGATCTGAAACATGGATCACCCCACGCTAGGGTTTTAGTGTTTGATTTCTACACAGCTTACCTGTAATTCCAACCTAATGTAGAACTCCAGGGAATTTAAAGGGCTTTGCACTTGTCATTAAAATGGAAGAGTCTTACAGTCGTGCCAGGGAGTGGAGAAGGCCAGGGTGCAAGCACTAGGGAGGATGGGTAGGGTCCATGGTTCTTATCCCCTTCTTAAACCCCAGATTATATGTCAGGCAGCTGTCAGGCAGCCCATACTAATTTCTCTTGAATATACTCATGTTGGGGGCTGAAGGGCATAGGAATTATATGAGAAGGATTCTCATTTAGGATGGATTTATGTCAGAACACAATTGAAAACGAAACAGCAGAGACCTCTGTTTTCAAAAGCAGCATAACCAAAGGAAACTTACAACTGGCAGCAATTTTTGTGCATGTCTATTTGTTTTTCCTCAGTCTCAGGCTCTGTGTGTGTGATTTGACCTCTCTTTTCTCCCAGGGCCTCATTATATCTCCCTACATGTCTTCATCTCTCTGGGACTCTTGCTTGACCTCTTCCAGCTGTTCGACCGTAGTCACGTCCCTTTTATTTTTTCTGCATAGAGCAATTCCACTGGCCCTCTGACTGGCACTCTGGGACCTATCATTTCATCTGCAAATGGCCCATCAAAGTGTTTAGTTGTTTAAACCTCCATAAGAGGAATTTTCCATCAACATTTTTTAAAATAGTGAGTTTTTCTTCTTTCTCACAAGTAATGGTATGGTCAAATTATTCTGCTAACAGAAAGCAGATTATCCAGAAGAAAGGATGTATACGTTCCTTCAGCCACACTCAGTGGGAACAACAGCTGTCCTGTGTATCATTCAACAAGCAGGAGACGCGTCCTTCTATAGTACCATTTATATTACGCTTTAATTATCTCTCTCCGTGACTGTAGTCCCCAAATATGAAATGAGTTCCCGATGGCAGAAAAAGTTTCATATCAATTTTTGTAACCCCAGGCCCTAGTCTGCTGCCTGGCACCTAATTACAGCAATCAATGAATGCTTGATAGGGTCATCATTCATTTAGCAAATATTCCCTGGCCATGTGTGAGAGAGTGACAGTTAAGCCGAGATCTGTGAAATGAGTAAGAATGGATGTGTGAAAGAGAAGACAAAGGTAGGTAGGGCTATGGGAGTAGCATGGAATGAATGAACCAGTGCGTCAAGGAATAACTGAAAAATGTTAATATCTACTGTACTTGGCAGGGGGATTAAAAATAGTTTGTTACAGATCCTTCTTGGGGGTTCTGGCCATCCGTATGAACAACTTTTGTTTGATCTTAATAATACTCATTTACTCAATAAAAAGTACAGAGAACCAACCGGTTCTCAGTACCGTTAGGGCTGGGGTTGTGCGCATGGTATCATGGTGAGGAGAGAAGCCAGTCTCTGCCTTTGTTGGGGACAGTGGCAGTAAAGATCTGCACAACAGAGAGAGTGTTGCAACTGTGCTCATCCTTGAGCATGGCAGTTCCCTGAGGGGAGCAGTGGCCGACAGCAACGTGGGTTCGATAGGGAGTTAAGGAAGAACTTCCCCGAGGAGGCGATGGGTGGGTTGAGGTAGGAGCAATGTTCCGGGTAGACAAAAGAGCATAAACAAAGTTTCAGGGAGAGAAAGTCAAGGCTGATGTGGCTACAGCACAGAGAGACAAGGGCGGGTTGGTATGAAATGAGGCAGGAGAGTTGGGGGCATCCTCACAGCACATGGCGTTATGAGCTGTGCTACCAACTTTTGGTTTTGATTCTATTAGAAGCCCAGAGAGATGCCACTGAAGTGTCTGAAGCCAAAAGTACACGTGTGTTGGTGGTGATGGGCATGGGGGAAATGTAGCATGATCATGTCTGTTTTGTGTAAGCGTTGCTCCGGCTATAGTGTAGAAAGGAAATCTGAGAGCAGCAGGAGAGGACTTGGGGATGCCAGTCAGTGGGATATGTGTAGTTTGGTGAGCAGAGTGGGAATAAGGGGCAGGACTTAAGAGATATTAGAAGGTGAAAGTCTGCAAGATTTGGTAATGCACCAAATATGAATTGTTGTGGGAAAAAGTGCTAGAAATGACTTCCAGGTGTCTGTCTGGCCTGACCAGCTATTAGACAATGTCATGCATAAGGGTAGGGACTGACTGATGGTAGAGAATCAGATTTAAAGGAAGGATGACAAGTTAGTTTTTTGAACTGTTAATTTTGAAGTGCCTCTATAGGATCCACAAGGTGTGTGGACAACTGGATAAAAGAGTAAAGAACTCAGTGTGGATAGGGCTAGTAACAAATCTGTGATTTAGCTCTGCGTAGAGGAGGTAATTGAAGCTATATTTGGATGAGATAGATCACCTAACAAGTAAACACAGAGTGAGAAGAGCTGAGCACCCAAGACTGATCCTTGAGAACGCCGAAATCTAACGGCTGAATATTGGAACCTAAGTTTCAAAGGAGACAGAAAATGAATGGCAGATGGGAAATCGAGAAGAGAGATGTGAGGAGAACATGCCAGGGGGATGGACGTGGGCACCAGTGATGAACGCTGCTAAGAGACCGTGCAAGATGAGGACTGAACTAAATTAGCACAATTGAAGTTGGTAGTGACCTTAGCATGAATCGTTTGTCGGAGTGATGGAAATTGAAACCAAAGCTATGGACTTCAGGAGTATGTGAAGGTTTAGGAGACAGAGTCAGAAAGTACACAGTGCCACTTCAAAATTAAACATAGCATCATAGAATAGAATAAGGATGACGTTATTAATTTGTTCCTTTAGACACTTTGCTTTTGGAACCAAGAAGGTTAATTAAACTTGTCACTATTTCTTAATGTATGATGCCTCAGTAGCTATTCTGTTCTATAGAATTTACTTTATCCTGTTTGTCCTGGATGAGGAACCTGAGATAAGATCCAACGTTCTCAGTGGCATTTCCCCAAAGCCAACATGTTTCCCTGAAATGGTTCTGCTTCCCTTCTTTTGTTGTTTCCGGATTTTGCCATCTGCTCTTCCATGTATCGTCTCCTTGATTTTCTTGGATGGTGTTCTTGGTTGGCCTATGCTACGGGTTTAGATAGGCAAGTGACAACATTCCCCCACCCCCGACAGACGATGCGTATCGTTTGGATAGAAAAAATATTTGCTCATTTCCTCCTGTCTGCAAATGGCCCTGCTACCAATTCATCTTTTCCTCACTATCCTCACCTCTGATCAGTGTTCCCTGCTACCTTTTCTATTTATATGGTTGGTCAATCGACATTTTAAAAATTACATCCACAGTAGTTTCATCATAGGTTAGCATTTCTTCATGTTCATAATTTAAAAGGCCCATCAGATGTAAAAAAAATTTTTTTTGTTGCTTCTTGGTTCCAAATACCTTGTCTGGGAACTTTTATAAATCCAATGATATGAATAAATAGAAATGTGCCAGTAAAAAACAGGATAGGTCAAAATACAAATTGGATCAAAACTAAAAATTGATTTTTTTAAAATAATATTATTGTGTGTTCCTTAAAATAAAACTATACCGTAGATCAGGAGGTTTGTGTTTTGTCTTATTTTATTGAGAATAAGTTTCTACTGAAAGTGAGATTACAGTCAAGAATTCGCAAAACCTGCAGGTGTGAGATTTCAATGCTTGATCTATTCTAATGGCTGTGCTTGTCACAACTAAAGCTGTTTTGTTCCTTATGAAGCATTTTTTATTCTTCTATCTGAAGACAATATATTTGTATATAATATAACCACGCTCTTTGAGGGCACACATTATGGATGAGCATTATATTGAGAGATTAAGATATGGATGTCTGGTCCATTTTAGGAAGTTGTCAGATGTCGGGAATATACACAGTGGTGTTATTCTCTGTTGAATATATGAAAGTTTTAAAATGATCCTTCACGGTTATGAAACTTCTAAGTTATCTATAGTGGAAAGAGAATAAAAATCAACTTGCAAATCTTTTTTGTAAATAAATACTTCATTTATATTAGTTGATATATATTTTATCTGGGTAAATAATATTTGATTACATATTTGGCTGAAATTACTGGGTGAGAGGTATTAATATTATTCTTATATCATGTGCTGATTTAACCTAAAGCCTGGGTTCTCTTAACTGCCACATTGCTACAACATCCTTTGCTTTTATACACCCATCTATCTAAAGCTTAAGAAGTTCTCATGGCAGGTGGTGATGTGAACTGCAAATGGTATCGTAAATTTCACCTCCTAGCATTACCCAGCACAAAAGCTTTATTGTAAGATATGTGGCCTCTCTTGCTATTTTGGGGGTAATATTTGGGAAATTAGTAAGGTCATATTCAAAAAGCATTCCAGACTCATAATAATAATCATATATGGATCCATGAAATACCATAACTTTTTAAATATGATCTTTTTAAATGAAATAAATTTCTAAGTGAAATCAGTTGTGACTTTCAAAGCAATTTTTAATATGCTGCATTTTTATTGGTGAAGAAAAGTATATGGGTTTTGATCATGAAAAAAATTTAAAAACTCAACCAAAGACATCTGGATATTGTTTGTTTTTACTTCTCCCCGTCAGTGTAAATTTTATTAATATTATGGATGATGTGAATTAATAATATGTAATATTTAGGCTTGTTTATATTTTCCACGTCAAGAGAAGTTTTGGCTTTACCACCAAAAAGAATGCAAGATTTATAATTTAGAAAACAAGAAAAAAAGCACAGAGCTGTCAAGGTCAAACTAGCAATTTGTATTTTAAAATCGCTAGTTCTCTTCTAATGGCAGATACTACAAATGTAGAGCAATAAAACCTCAGCTAGCAACATTGTATTAGTTTCCTGTTTTTTTTTTTTTTTAACACGACTGCTGCTTTTCCTCCCACAGATACTATGAAATTATATGTTTTAATTGATTTAGTTAGAAAATAATTTTTCATTCAGTTTCTTAAAATAATAAAACTAGTTTCAATCTGAGAAAATACAGAGTATTTTCTCATCCTTAAATAAATTTTTCACTGTTTCTCAATTTAGCCATATTGATTCTACAACTCAGATTTTAATCTTTTTGTTTTTTGCTGAAATAAACTATTTTAAAAGATTAATTTTTATTCTTATTTTTCTTATAAAGATAACCTACATTGCATCTTTAGTTGTACAATTATGAGTGGCCCTAATACCTTTCACTTAGGTGTTTGAAGAAAGTGAATGCATGTGTGATTAGTTGTACATGCAATTTGTTTTTCATTTGCACATTTTATTCAGTGCAAGCAAAAGATGGGCTTATGATTTCCCCCCAAATTTCACGAAAGAAAAAGACTCAAAGCAACAGTGGCCAATTTTGTATTCTTAGGTTGAAGCAAGATTCCCATATTTCCTGGAACTTAATCTAATAGCAAAATATTTTCCGGCTTTTTCTTCCAGTCTTTTGTCGTTATTGTCAATGGAGACATACGATACGATACGCACGTATATATTCAGGTTCTATTTTGGCTACTATCTAGATAGACAGCCCAGTGTGGTGGTTGAGTGCAAAAGTTCTGTGAATCCAGACTAGCTTTGAACATCAGCCCTGACGTTTTCTAGCTGCGTGGGCAGGTTATTTAACCTCAGTTCTCTCACCTGTAAATGGGAATAATAAAAATAATAGTACCTATACCAAAGGGTTGTTATTAGGATTAGATGAGTTAGTATTTGTAAAGGTCCTGAAACATACCGCAAGTGCTATATAAATGTAAAATGTATACAATTAAAGTATGGTTACAAGGTACACATATCACAGATGGAGAAATAGATACAGACAGAAACTATCACATTGTTGACCCGTCTTTATTATCTTCTGTATTCTTAGGCTTTTTGTTACCCACTAACAGAAAATATTATTATTTCTCTTGCCCATGACATCTAGCTTCCGTTTCTTCTTTTGTCCAAAGAGTGCTAAACATTTTAGGGGATGCTTATATTCTTCTCCAGTGTCTGCTACACAATTAAGTAAATTGATACAGAGTTTTCATCAGTGCAGACTGAATAGATTGCAGTGCATGCAAGATTTTACCCCTGTTGCAAAATATACTCTGCAAGACTTACATAGATCAGGGAAATAACAATGACAGTGCCAACTTTATCTACCAAATCATTGGCAGTTGACTTTCTGTGAAAGAGTTAAGGATGTTCCTGTATCAAATATTCAGTTACTCATTAATTAAAGTAGAACAAATTCAATACTTTTTTATTCAGCAGATTAACCAAAACCCACCATGTTTGCAATTTATATTCATCCTGTAAACCACATATGCATTAAACATTTCCATCTGGAGCCCCGATGATTGTTTTTCTCCCATCTCATGCTTGATAAGCTGTTACTGATTAGACAGGGAATTCTGAAGCTGTTGAAAGCACAGCTTTTTTAAAGCTCTATCACCTTGGTGTTCTTTACTTCTTAACAGATCTTGCTTGATGTATGCAAGTTCCATTTTGGCTCTAATCCAGATAGGAGCTCTAGGTCCCTTGACCATGATGGTTTAATGCAGACAATCCTATTCTGTGCCTCTACCTGCTCCCACTCCAAATTTTTTCTTCGTTTAAAAAAATGCTTTACTATCTAGTCCAATTTATAAAATATTCTTCTTCACCTGTCTCAATTAGTTTGATGCTAAATCTTAAACTAGTCTGTATGGTACTCTGTAATAAATTAATAACATAACTAACATATTTTAATGAAGATTTTCTAACAAGTTTTGTAAAAATTTAACGTGCTCAGACTCATTTAATCCTCATTAACTATGCTATGAGGTAGATGTTATTATTATTCCCATTTAACAGATGAGAAGACTGAGGCCACAGGAGGGGAGCTGAGTAAGACCCTCAAGATCAAATAGCGAGGAAGCAGTAGAGCTCGGCCATGAACCCAGACCCTCTAATTCTAGAGACTGTGCTACCAGCCACCACACTGCAGTCCTGATGGAGCCGAGTCTTTAATCCCCATTCATGGGACATGCACTTCCAGATGTAGCTCCAGTAAAAAACTTGCATCCGAAAGAGCTACAGCCTCAGTCTTCCTTTATGATATATACCCTGCCTCTTTGGGTTGCATTTAACATCCAAAAAATGGAGTATAATCTACGAGACATTACTAATAAAACCAATAACCACATCAAACACAAAAATCACATAGGTGCTATTTTGTGAGAGTCTCAGTGTGTTTGGCCTTTCACAGGCCCTCTATCCCCTGGTGATTACCTTCATGCGTCATCAACACCGTGTTTGTTTTTCCAAGTTTTTTCAAACTGGGACTCATAAAAGTGCTGTTTCTTATAAAAGGCTACAAAGTTAGTAAGTAGCAGAATCAGAATTCAAACCCTAGTCCATTTTTTCCCCCACTGCTTTGTGCTTGCTTTTCTGTTAATTGGTTAGAATACTTTAGACCCCAAAACGGGTCTGGTGGACACAGGATTCACCCAGCTAGCCGCCAAATACCCCCCTGATTAGGAGGGGACTGCCATTATAACCAGATCTATCCCTATTCTCTTCTTGTTTGCTATGAACTTGATCCTTTGGATTTGTGCATATTCTAAAAGTCACCCTGTCACTATGCCTGAATTATTAGGTATGAGAAAATCGGTGTTCCAATTTGGAATCGGAGATTCCACCGTAATCTCCCACAGTGAAAACATGGGAATGGATATTTAAGGTAAACATTTGTTTTTTCCAAAATTACATAGATTCTTTGTACTTTAGATCTAGATTACACATATTATGCATCTTTTTACCCCCAGGCCTCTTATAGCCAGGCCTATAAGAGGAACTTAATAAATGTTGATTAAGTGAATAAATTAAATAATTAATAAATTGATTAATGCATGTTTGAAAGAATAGAAAAATATCACTTCAGTGTCTTCATTGTGTTTCATATAGTCAGAGAAAGCAATTAAAAGGCCAATAGTATCTACAACATTGATTTTGAACAGAAATCTTATGTTTATTATAGTCATATAGTAGCATAAAATGATATGTCTGAGTCATATCAATTCTGAACTATTTCTTATTTTTATGACTTATGTCAATTAGTATCACAATCTTCCCATTTGATTCCAGTCCATTCAAGTACCACCTGTTTTCTGACCTTTTTCTCACCAATGCTAACTCTAGCTAAGTATGCCAAAAAGTGAGAAAAATGGAATTGATACAAATGAAAATCAGAATAAATTGAAAGATTGTTCATTTTTTGCTTCCCCTCCATGTTAAACAAACACATTTAAGTTTTATTTCATACAAAATTAATATAGTATATATTCCGTAAAATATAATTCCTAAATTCTTATACTTGAGGATTATGTAATCTAGTGGAAGAGGCAGGTATTTTTTTTTTTTTGAGACAGAGTCTCACTTTGTTGCCCAGGCTACAGTGAGTGCCATGGCGTCAGCCTAGCTCACAACAACCTCAAACTTCTGGGCTCAAGCAATCCTTCTGCCTCAGCCTCCTGAATAGCTGGGATTACAGGCGTGCACCACCATGTCCAGCTAATTTTTTCTATATATATTAGTGGGCCAATTAATTTCTTTCTATTTATAGTAGAGACAGGGTCTCACTCTTGCTCAGGCTGGTTTCGAACTCCAGACCTCGAGCAATCTGCCTGCTTCGGCCTCCCAGAGTGCTAGGATTATAGGCGTGAGCCACCGCGCCCAGCCAAAGAGGCAGGTATTGAACATACAGCAATGCTAAGAGTCAAGAGGTATAAAGAAGGTGTGATATTCACAAAGAAATAGTCTTTGTGGTCTCAGGTGGTGCTGCGTAGTAAAGTGATCATTAGCTGCACATTAGTGAATGATTATGAAGAATACCTACAAGTGGACTATGAGACGCTTCTATTTGGCGTAGGCCATTGTCTCATTGTTCCTCTTCCTCTGCCATAGGATTCATTCCAAATCTTAATACAGGGCATACCTTCTCCCTTCAAGAACTGTAGTTTGTATTTTTATCTCTTGAATCTGTACCAAAACCAAAAGCAGCAATCTCAACCACTCATCTCTTAAACAAAGGAGATTCATTCATACTCTTAATGAGTTTATCAAAGGAAACTTGTTAAAATAGGAGTGTAAGTTTCAGTTTGGATGAACCTCATCTTGTGCCATTGGTTGTCCATGTTTTGCTGCAGCTGTACCTGTCCATGCCCAGCTTGTGCCTCTTAGGAAACCAAATGAGACTATTCATCTGCTGGTGCTCTGGAAAGGAGGGAGCTAGGGGATCAATAGACTCTGGCTAATAGTTTTTGGGGTCAGAATAATAGTTTGTAGAACTGGCAGATTGCAGTTCAGAATGGCCCTTGATCTATGCATTGGTCTATTCAAGCAGGAAATACAGCCATTTCATTGATTGCTAGTAAAAAAATAAATAAAAAACAAAAAAACAATAAAAGGGTGTTAATGTCAGCAGGGCTTTGAGCATCAGGGAAAGTCAGGGATTGGCTGCAGCTATTTAAACATTAATTGGCACCATAAAGAGGAAAGAAACAAAGTAAAGACTAAATGATCACCAAACGGCAGTTGGTTCAGGGCAAACATGCTCTCTTTTTCTTTATGTTTTGCTGAGACAGTTTATCACTGTCTCTCTGAACCAAGATCCACTTTTCTGTGTATAAGGGCTCACCGTTTTATGAAGAACAGAACCAAAATGGACACGCACCATCTCCCTTCATCAGGACTTAGTCACACGGCCACCTAATCCCACTTCTGCACCCTTGTCCCCAGCTAAAACTCGGAATTTCTCTTATTAAAATCAGACTCCCCTTGCACTTTTATGGAGCAGCTAGCAGTCTCTGCCATGCCATTTCTTTACCCACCCCTAGACAGATGGAGGAGAGAGAGAATTCCTCCTCCTCTGTGCTTTTAAAGAGGACGATCGGCATAAGTTTTAGGAGAAAATTAAAGCTATACATTTAACGTTGCCTTAGTCTTTCGTTGTTACCTGATTCAAACTGATTCAGAAAGAAAGGAAATTTAATTTCCCACATGATGAAAGTTCAGTTTCTGGAGTAGATCTCAGTATATCTCTGTAAACCACTCTTGCTTCCCCGGGTGGCAGTCTGGTCCCGAGGCTGGCTTTATCCTGGTGTCAGGATGGCCTTACCTTTTCAGTTCTCACACTGACACTGCAATTTTCAGAGGCAGGATGAGGCCGTCTGTTCTGCCACCTCCTCCTTAGGAATTAGGGAGCCTGATTCCTTATAGCTAAGGCTCCCTGGGCACACCTTGCTCATCCACTCTGGCTGTAACTGACTCACATGCACACCCTTAGACCAAGTCCCAGCAAAGGGAATGGGGTTGCTGTGGGTTGACTTGCACAATTCAGGATTAGCTCCATTGCAGAGAAAAAGCTGCCCTTCCCTTGAACTATATAGCAAATAGATGGACACTGGACACTTGAATGAAATCAAGGCTCATCCATCACCACCACCAACAAAGAGGAAATGGATATTAGGTGGGCAACCAAGACTGTCTGCTACAATTCATAACACATATCACCGTTTCTAGAGAGTGTTCAACAATGCTAATGACAAGCTCATGTTTGGAATATGAGGAATGCTATGTTTTGCCTTCAGTGATTTGGAGAAGCAGGCAGGAATGCTTTCCACTTTTACTAAGTGGTTATTCTAATGTGTGCATTAAACATAAAATTATATAAATGATGTTCTTAGACACAACAGACTGCCTAATTTTAGGGTTAAAAGTAAAGATTATTATTTTAGTGGGGGTGTGAGGGTGGACCTGTGGGCTGGCCAAATTGTGGCAATACCATTCATTTGATACCTCGAGTTAAGTTTACATTAATTAAATATTTATAATGCAATCCTTTGGTATTCATTAACTCTGAGAAGTCTGAGTCTTTATACATACAAAATCAAGCTTATTTTTTTTCTTGAAGTTAAGAAAACATTTTTATGTTTTTAATAAATTACCTGATTCTAAGTTGGTATCTTTTGATTTGAGAAAAATAAATAACATGCTTAAGAAAAGTGCATTGAAAATAATAGTCTCTTTGATGACTTTGTTACCCATCTCCTAATATTTTTATCTTTGCACGCATCCCTTTTGTCTGGGATGAATTATAATACTATAGGATAGGGGTCCTCAAATTTTTAAACAGGGGGCCAGTTCACTGTCCCTCAGACTGTTGGAGGGCCGGACTATAGTTTTAAAAAAACTATGAACAAATTCCTATGCACACTGCACATATCTTATTTTGAAGTAAAAAAAACCAAACAAGCAAAAACACCCACATGTGGTCCACGGGCCGTAGTTTGAGGACGCCTGCTATAGGGGATATCTCTCCTAATGCCATATATTTACTGTTTCTAAGAGATAAAAATACATAGCCGTTTTATATAAATGTAAACATTTTATTGTGTACCATCTGCCCTGGCCAATCCATCACAGCAGATTGTTGTATATTTTTAATTCTCTTTATGTCTAATCACTTTATTGGTATGTGGCTTTCCATTATGCCACTCAGAACCTCTTTCACAAGTCATCCTCTGATCCATTAATCTGGAGCTATAAATGATTAAGAGCAATGAGCAAATCATTTGCATCTGCAACTCAAATGTCCTGTGTATTTTTATAGGAATTATGTAGCTGGGACATACACACAAAAACTCTGAAAGACAAACATTAGAGCCATGTTTCTCAAATCAATTTGCCTTTAAACCCTGGAGCCTCATTAAAGCACAACTTGAAATGGTAGAAAATCCAGTGAGGCATGTCACTAAAGGCACGGTTTCCTTCTGCAACTTCCTAGAAAAATTCATTAAGGTGTTTTCAACTTTAATACTAATCAGTGCATAAACTCTAAGAAAATTTTAATAGGGATACTTTTCAAGGAGTATATTAATGGGGATATAATAAAAATATTGAATCACATTTAAAGAGGGAAGAAAGGCACTTCTCTTGGCTTGATGGGTTTTGAAAGAAAAAAAGTCAGATGTATAAATATGAGTTTAAAGAAAATAGAAAGAACAGTAAGAAACAAAGAAGGGAATAGATACAGAGAAGCGAGAGTGAAACCGATAAGATAAAATAATAAAGCAATTTAATGTTTCTGTCCATTCTCTTTTTGATATATCCACAGAAAATATCTAATATCAGACTCCCTCTTCCACGTGATATGCAGCACTTTCTTTAACTCTGTCAAATAATGTTTGTCTGGGAAACAACTATTTTCATTTTTTAGTAAAATTGTTGTTGAAGCAAAGCAAGGAAAAATACCAGAAAAGTATTCTATAGAGCTTTAAAACATTAAAGATAAGTTTAAGTTTTACCTCTTCTCACACTGTGAAAAATTTTACTCTCACTCTTATTGTGATTGGAAGAAATGTTGGGATTTGGAGAAAAGTAGACACTAATAAGTGTAACTGTGTCTGTAGTTTCATATATATTCACATATGACTGATGTATTTAGTTGCTGGTGTATTTAGTTGCTGTCATATATATTCACATATGACTGGTGTATTTAGTGGAGCTTCAGAGACTCAAGGACCTCTTCTTCCAATCAAGCTATCCTTTCCTTAACTGTTCTCTGACCCTCAGTAGCTTTGCTTTGCTCTGCTTTGCTTTCTTTTTTTTCTTTTCTTTTCTTTTCTTTCTTTCTTTATTTTTTCTTAAGTACTGTTCTCATTAATGTCTTAAAAGCATTAAGTATCATTAGATTTTTACGTCTCAATGTGAATGCTTTTATTGGATTCTGTGCAGTGTATCTGCTAGTGGAGAACATGTTGAATGGGTGGGGGGGCGGTGCACAATCACTGAAGTGGGAGGACACCAGAGAGAAACACCCATTTCCATTTCTTTTTTTAAACCAACAGCCAGTCCTAGCAAAGATGTGCATAAGTGGTATAAAAACAATTTGTGTATATACCTGTATGCGTGTGTGTTTATGTGTGTGGTCAATTTATACATGCTATATATATGTAAGTAATTATTTGTATCTCACTTACATGGCTTATTTGGCCCTGTAAATATTTGATCCTTGTTCAATAACATTTTCAATTAGTTTTTAATGGAATTCATCATAAAATTGATACCACAGAGACACCATTTCATTTTTATTTCTGGCAGAACCATGTAAACACAAAGTGTAAGAGATGCTAACCATGGCTTCTTGTGCTTTATTTAGTAGGAAAAGCCATCAACAGGACATGGTCACCCTTTCACAGTTCTGTTGTTCTAAGAAGTACAACAGAAATTTTTAGAGAAGGGTTTGGGCTTTGCACGACAATTCTTGTTTGCATTCCTGAATCTTCCTAACCCCAGGACTCTGACTTTAATTTTCCTAATTAATATTTCAAAACCTTTCTAAATATCAAGAGAAAAAAATTTATAAAATCATCTAACTGTTGCTTCAAATTTTGGAAAAAGAAGTCTTAGTTGGAAAAGTTAAGAAAAAAAGACGATTATGGGACAGTGATCATTTAACAGGAAAAGAAAATATTTCTTATATAAATACTAGAGCTTCTCTGTGATAACAGTCAAAACCAGGAGTCTTGAAATTAGAAAACTAGAAATCTGAAAATAACAAAAAAATAGACCTCTAAAAGTTGCAAAGCTCCGTTTTTTAACCTCAAATTTTAAAACAAAGAACCATTCCGAAATCTTTAAAGCCATATTTTTACAAGGGAATTGAAGAGATAAAACACATAGTAGTCATACATAGTAGTCATAAAATCAAGTTCTACAATATTATAGAATATTATGAAAAAAGTATGTCATTAAAGGTTTGGCTATTGAGTCTTAAGGGGCTGTGTCAGGTCCACAGCTATGTGCCTGTTCTCCAGAGCAAGGTGGCTTCTCACACCTTGTCCACCCAGGGTGCAAGGTGGGCTAGATGCGTGGCTAAAATGGAGTTTGGTTTCCACCAGCCTCACATGGGAGCTGCACTGCTGCCGCTATTGCCACTGCAGACGGAGATCCTTTTCTCCCTGCTGATGGGAGTTTCATTGCAACTTCTCTGTTCTGCCTGCCCATTCCACCCCCTCACCACCTTGCGGCGTTCCAATTGCTTAGAAGTTTCAAGCGATCAGAGTCCTGCCCTCCCACTTTGTTGTCTCCACAATCCCAGGCCTCGCATTCGCCTGTTTGCCAATGTCTATAAATGTTCTCTTTACAAGCCTTCCAGTGCTATGTATAAAACCTTTATAAATAGCACCCGCCACCACTTATACAGAGCCACTGGGGAAAACATTTTTGTCTGTTTTTTTCTCACATATGTCTGAAACTTGACACTTTTCCCTTTATTTTTACTTGATTTAGCTAGTATATTCTTAACCACAGCGTTGTGATTTAGCAAATGAGACATTTTCTTCATCTTGAACTCTTCAGAATCTCATCAAATTTAGTCATGAAATACAAAAATTGGAAGCAAGTCTTTGTTATAAATCTAGGCTTTGAGTAGGAGTTAACTAAATTTTGTTATTTTAAAGTTATAAAAATGAAAGCTTATATTCAATACACGCATTGAATCAGATGGCATGATTGTGAATTTCTATATTCAATAAATATCAGTTCTTTTGCGGGGTAGCAAATTCATAAGCTATGAAGAAATGATGGCTTATACTATGCTGGTGTAGACAGAATCATAGAGGAGGGACTTGGATTCAAGTGTCCATTTGAAATTCTTTTCTTGAAAGTATTTCATCCAGCACTAGGCCTTGCCCTGCACTGCAGGTTTCTCAGGTAGAATGAGTGCCAGAAAACCTCCAAAATACTTGTTGCCCAAAATGTTATCCAGGACTGTGAAGAGTAGAAACAGAGTAGAGTGAATCATGTTATTTTTTCCCCTTTCACTTCTTTATGTTTTGCTGTCTTTCTCACTGGGGAAAAATAAGCTCCATCAGGGAAGTCAGCAAAATTATAGAACAGTAAGCAGGAAGAGTCACATAGTCACCAAGACTGACACCAAATTTGTCCTAAATCCATTCCTGCTATAGTGAAAACATGACCCTGTTCTCCTTCTAGGCTTGAGTCAAAGTTGCCAAGTGGGCAGATTAGCACATTCAGTATTTCAAATCAATTAAACAAAATATATGATAACAGTAACAACTAATGGTTATTAACAGCTTACAATGCAATGCACCAGATCACCAGATACTGTTTTAAGTATTACATTATTCTTTTCTTTTTTTATCTTTTCACTTGTTGTGGAGTGTCTTCCAATCACCAGCTACAGAGCAAACTGGGAATGGAATGGGTACCTCGCTAGGCTTGCCTTCCCGCCTGTTTCCGAAGCTGGTAGAATACTAGCCACTCTCCAGGTGCCATCCCAGGAGGTCTACATTTACTCAATCCATCTGCACAGTTCTATAAAACACCATATCATTGCCTTCATCTCCTGACAGTCAAGGACATTCAGGCACAGAGCAGTTTTGTGACTTCCTGGTGAAGTCACACAGCAGGCTACCAAGTGGCAAAGCAGGAATTAGAACACTGGCAATTTGAACCCAATCTCTGTATTGCCTCTCCAGTGACTGTGAATCTAGGTCTTGATTTAGCAAAGAAAACAGATATGAGAAATATATGCATATGCGTGTGTGTCTGTGTGTGTGTGTGTGTGTTACAATTCTCTGATATTTATGATGGCTGTACTGTTGTGCTAGGCTAAATACTGAAAAAAAAAAGGGAGGGAAACATGTTTTAGCTGAATGAGACTAGATATTTCATTTTACACTTGCTCAATCCATACACTCATTCTCACTGGTTCCAGGTAATTGAAGCCATGGGTATTTTCCTTAATTTACTCAATTTACTTAATTTTTCCCATGTCCTAGAATTAAAATAATTCAATCTTACTAATTTTGTGTCTGTTTAAACATTAACAATGCACTAAGAATATAAGTAAACTATCATTATGAATTGTTTTCTTAGATTCCACTTATGATAGCTTTCATATAATAAAGAATTAGCATTGGTTTTCTTTTTAAAAATTAATATTGGCCATTATATATGATATATGGGATGCAGTTTTGCTCCAGTTTGGAAATTTGGACACTTTGGTACATAAATTTTAACTGATTGTCCAAAATAGTTACCCATGGAAGTATCTCATTGTATGTGGATTTCATGTTTTAAAATTGCCTTTGGAAAAGTCTAATTGCTAATATATTAAAATAATCAGTAAATGTGAATGTGCTCTAAAATTATGCATTCTCCCATTTTAGAACCTAATTTAAAGTCAAAATGGAAAAAATAAATGCATAGTTAATTGTTGGGAAGCTTTGGCAAATCATCCAGAATAAGAAAAAGAGATGCTTAATTTTGGAGCTAAAGAGAATCTAAGAGATTATCTATTCCCTCCTCCCTTTTGCAGGCCCAGAGACTGAATTTATTTCCACAAGGGCAAATAAGCCAGACTTCAGTCCTAGTCTCCAGGCTCAGAGCCAGTGCTCCTCTGTAGCCTGCCAGAGGTGGTCATGATGCTGTGGACTCAGCTACTTACTTCTTGGGTCCTGAGAAATCTGGCACCACTTTAATTTTCTGATAAAGGCCTTGCCTCCACATGCCATTTACCCCCCTAGAATGAAGGCATGTGTTGTACATCTAGGTCTACACTAAGAAAAACTGAACCATTGACATTTTAAGGACTTAACTGCCCTGCTATAAATAGCACTTGTAACAGTGTTATATATGTGTCATGCCTTGGGAAGGGTATAAATTGTTAGGATTGACCTAAACTAAAAAATGTCAAATGTAGAAAGTTAAAAATAAGATGTGTAGGCCCTTGTATCAAATGTGCCTATTTCAAAATCTAATTCTTTTTCTACTGATAAATAAATAAATAAATAAATAAATAAATAAATAAATAAATAAATTCTCTCCTAAAATTAATGTAAATTTGTGATATTTGGCTGCCCTTAAATTTTGAATTCAAAATGATCCTCTTGTTTAAACTACAGAATTCTGCAAGTTAAAGAGGTTTTGAATGTTTTTAATACCTCTAGACTGTATTCAGAAGAAAATGCCAGATCTCTTCAAGAAAAATCCTTGATTTATGTTAGGAAGATAAATTCAAAGTATAAATTATACAAAAGAATATCTAAAATTCTTAAAATATAAGAAGTCAACTTCAAGTTTATTTATAGCTTTAAAGTAATTTAGGGCTTAGAGAGGATAGAGATTTAATATCCAGGTTCTAGTAAACTCGATATAATCTGTGTTTTTATGTTGCCATTTGCAAGCAGGATATTTCCTAAAAGGTCAGGAAAGGTAGGCAATAATCAAATAGCTAAATAAAAAAAGAAAATTCTGGGCCTTACCTTAGAGGAAATGTGAATTGGAGGATGTGATTTGGATTCTGCGATTCTCCAGGAATCTAAGATTCTACACATCTCTGCACTATAAAACCTGGATTTATCTTGTACTTAGTGAATTGGAATAATTAGATATGTAAACCATAGAGTTTAGTTTCAGTAAGCAAGTGAGGAATGAAGGATTTGCCTTTGTATGCTCTCCTTGTAAGTCACGTGCACTCCATGCATGTCCATGCAGTGAGAAGAAAGTAAAGGAGTGATTTTGTCAGGTGGTGTCATGGACCATTATATTCATCTGTGAAGAGATCTGCTGTTTGTTGATCCTTTTCCTCAAGGTTAATTTAAATATTTGTTTATTATATTTTCACTGACACATACGTGGTAATTTGAAATGGTTCTTTGCTTTCTCATTTGAAAATAAGTAAATGCAACGTAAATGCAGTCAGTACCCATTTTTCACAGTAATGTGCTATAAAGTTCCCACAAACACTGAATTAGCAATACTGAACTATTGCTCCTAGGGGAAATATAGGATTAGGTTCCTGCAAGCCTCTGGTCACTACATTTTTGTTGACCAATTAGCACATAATCTTGATTTATTTAAGTTTCTGTTTAAAGACACCTCATGTGATACACATCGCTGATTCATTAACATTGAACTCACAGTAAACACCATTATAACTCATCCCTGGGCAAAGCTTATCTAACATAGGTATTTTCTCTATAAGGCATACCAAAGCCTTGATTTGAAACACTAGCAAGCACTTCAGCACTGTACTTGAAAGGGAGGCATTTTAAACAGCAAAATCACCTTCCAAAAAGCACAAAAGTACAAAAAATGTGGCAGTAAATACATAACAAAAATAATACTTTTTTAATAGGATGAGAACCGAAACAAGAATGTGAAGTATTGCTTTGCTGGATATCAGCTGTGAATGTGACCATCTGGACACTGAAAATTTTGCAACTCTGCTTAAATACAGTATTGACTGCCATAGTGCCATGAGTATTGATGTGAGGATCACAAACAAATTTTAGGAAGTATGCAAATTTTAAAATATATATTCTACAAACAAAGAAGGGTTGGTTATGTAAGTTGGTGTCTTGGTCACTTTGAATTGCTGTAACAAAATATCATGAACTGGGTAGCTTAAAAAAAACAAACGGAAATTTATTTCTCACAGTTCTGGAGCCTGAGAAGTATAAGATCAAGGTCCTGGAAGATCTGGTATCCAATAAAAACTTCATGATTCAGAGAAGGCATCTTTTTGCTGTATCCTCAAATGGTAGAAGGGCCAGCTAGCTCTCTTGGGCCTCCTTATAAGGTCAGAAATCTCAGTCATGAGGGTCTGCCAAAGACCCTCACTTCCCAAAGAACTCACCTTTTAATATAATATCATTGCAGTGATGGGGATTAATTTTGAGACTGTGAATTTTGTGGGCGGACACAAATATTCAGACCATAGTATTCTACCCTGGACCCCCAAATTTACACACTTCTCACATGCAAAATACATTTATTCCATCTCAAAATCCCTCAAAGTCTTACCTCATTCTGGCATCAACTTTAAATTCTAAATCCAAAGTCTCGTCAAAATATCATCTAAATCAGATATCGGTGAGACTCCAGGTGTGACTCATTCTGAGGCAAATTTCTCTCCAGCTGTGAACTTGTGAAATCAAACAAGTTATGAGCTCCCAAAATATAATGGTGAGAAAGGCATAGGATAGACATTCCCATTCCAAAAGGGAAAAATGAGAAAGAAGAAAGGAAAGGGTGGCCAGGTGCGGTGGCTCACGCCTGTAATCCTAGCACTCTGGAAGGCTGAGGTGGATGGATTGCTCGAGGTCAGGAGTTTGAAACCAGCCTGAGCAAGAGCAAGACCCAGTCTCTACTATAAATAGAAAGAAATTAATTGGCCAACTAATATATACAAAAAAAATTAGCCGGGCATGGTGGTGCCTGCCTGTAGTTCCAGCTACTTGGGAGGCTGAGGCAGGAGGATTGCTTGAGCCCAGGAGTTTGAGGTTACTGTGAGCTAGGCTGATGCCATGGCACTCACTCTAGCCTGGGCAACAAAGTGAGACTCTGTCTCAAAAAAAAAAAAAAAAAAAAAAAAAAAAGAACAAAGAAAAGAAGGGGTAACAGATCCCAATTTAAGGTCCCAAGCTTAGAGAATAAACTTCTCTGGATAGTTGCTATAACCCCCAGGCCCATTGTGATAGAGGTTTTCCTTCCTGCCCCGACAGCTTTGGATGGCTGGCCCTGCCCCCTGGGTGGGTCTCTGCGTCTCTACAGTGGCCCCACCTCCACAGGGGCTCTGTTCAGGGTCACCAGCCTGTGGCTCTTCCATGCTGCACTTTCATACTGGTGGCTTCTACCAGTCTGGAATCCTGGGGGCAGCCCTGTCCCCATGACACCTCAACACATTGTCCCAGAAGGGGCTCTCTGTGGAGACCTTTCTCCCACAACAATTCTATTCCTGGGTTCTGCAGCTTTCTGGGGCATCCTTTGAAATTCAGATGGAGGCAGCTGTTCCACCACAGCTTTACTGGGTGCAGCACATGCTAGAGCCACACCTGGGGTAGCCAAGGATTGGGGCAATGATGTGCAGGGAGCAGAGCCATGAGGCAGCTCTGAGGAGCCCATAGCAAGGATCTACAGGTGTCCATAGCCCTTCTTTTGAAATCATTCTGCCCCCTAGGCCCAGGCACTCTGGGCCTGTGAAGGGAAGAAATGGGCAGCCCTGGTGGCCTCGGCAATGCCATCAAGGTCATTCTTCCATTGTCTTGGACTGGAGGTCCAGACTTCCCTCAGATGGCCCACCCATATTAATCTTCCTATCGGCTGTTTACTTGTCCACACCTTTGTTCTCTCCCAAACAGCTTTCTCATTTTTTCCAATATGGATAGACTGAGAATTTTGCAGATTTTCAAGTTTTGGTTCCCTTTTAACAATTCCATATTTAAATTCTCTCTCTCTCTCTAGTGCATTTTATTATAACTACTCAAAAAAAGAAAAAAAAAATCCAAGCCACACTTTCAACACTTTGCTTAGAAATTGCCTCAAATATCTACTTTTATGGCTCAGAAATTCTACTTTCCACATGACACTAGAACACAAAAACAATTCAGCCAAGTCCTCTGCCCCTTTTGTAGCGGAAGTTGCTTTTCCTCTAGTGTCCAGTGGCAAGCTCCTCACTTCTGTCTGAGACCGCAGCAGAATGGCCTTTATCATTCATATTTCTAGCAACATTCTGTTCACAACCTCTTAAGCATACTTTAAGAAAATCAAGATAGTCACTACAGCTCTTCTCTTTTTTTTCTAGGCTCTCACTAGAATTGCCATTCAGAGCAATGTAGGCTTTTTATAGCATGACCTTCAGGAGTCTGCCAGCGTCTACCTATTACTCTGTTCCAAAGTTGTTTCCACACTTTTAGTATTTGTTAAATCAGGCCCCTCCACTTCTGGGACTAATTTTATGTCTTAGTCTGTTTGGGCTGATATAAAAAATATAATAAAATAAACTAGTTAGCTTATAAACAGCAGAAATCAATTTTTCACAGTTCTAGAGGCGGAGAAGTCCAAAACCAAGGTACCAGAAGATTTGGTGTCTGGTACCCGCCCACTTTCTGGTTTATAGATGGTGCCTCCTTGCTGTGCCTTCACTTATAGAAGGAGCAAGTCAGGTTTCTGGGGCCTCTTGTGTAACATCATTAATCTCATTCATGAAGGTTTCACCCTCATGGACTACCACCTCCTAACACATCACGTTAGTAGTTAGGTTTCAACATATGAATTTTAGGAGAACACCAACAGGCCACAGCAATGAATAATATATTTTAAAAACATAAATACATTTTCTTTTTAGAAACTCTTCTATTCAAAATTTTAATAAATGAAGTTCAGATCTATGGTGTTTTCTTTTCTTCCATTGTCTGTCCCTCCCTCCCTCCCTCCCTTCCTCCCTCCCTCCCTCCCTTCCTCCCTCCCTCCCTCCCTCCCTTCCCTCCTTCCTGTTGAATATGACATAATCACAAAATATTGATTTTTGTTTCTGTCTTCATTTTATAATTGTATACCTTATCCAGCAACAGAAGATGAGGCAGATTTTTTCATTTTATTTTAGGACATCTTTCCAAAACTTCCTCCTGGTTTACTTAGTTGTCATTAACCACATTTGATGAATTATTATTAATTAAATAATTATCTCCTACATCAAATATGAAGATTCTTGTTCCTATAAAGTTTACCCTTCCCTTTTGCAACAAGAACAAAACAGTAGACAGCTTCTCCCTTTGTATGTATTCTGACACATGACACATGAGCCATTTGAGCCCCACTCAAAATGGCAAAATACACCTCCTTCTCTTATTTGCACTAAAATTTGTTTTTCTTAACCATACAGTCGCTATTGCTTTAGTATTAATTGCCTTATGTACCTTTTGAAGAATAAAAATCCGCATTGATTCTTATTACAGGTAAATTCACAATTAAATTATTATATAATGAAAAGTAAATTTAATTTTTCAGACTCATGATAATCCATGTAGTCTTATATTTTGACAGCATCCAAATACAAAGAGGTATGTGGCCAAACAAAACATATCTGCGGGCCAGTAGCTAGCAGCCTCTGCTTAGTACAACCCCAAATCAACTGCTTAACATACTATTTATTGTTTATTTTGAAGACAGGATCTCACTCCGTTGTTCAAGCTGGAGTACAGTGGTGTGCTCATTGCTCGCTGTAGCCTCAAACTCCTGGGCTGAAGTGGTCCTCCTTCCTCAGCCTCCTGAGTACCTGGGATTACAGGTGCTCATCATCATGACTGGCTAATTGTTTAAAAAGTTTTTTTTTTTAGAAATGAGGTCTTGCTATGTTGCCCAGAATGGTCTCAAGTTCCTGGTCTTAAGCAGTCCTCTTGCCTTAGCCTCAGCATTTCAAAATAGGGTAATTTTATAAAAATTTTGATTTCTGACCTTTCTTAAAAATTGAGCATTTAAGTAACACCAGCATTGCTGCATAGATAGCATCAGTTACCTAGAGGTAGGCAGAGACTGCCCCCCTTATACCCATAACACAATACAGAAACTCCTTATTGATTCCTCACTACCATGGCCATGTATTTTAGCCATTAATTAGCATATTTTCCCTGTTGAGTTTCTAATCAGGGAGAAGTATATCTCTGTTATCCTTATCGCTGTCAAAGGTGAGAAAGTGAAAGATTGATGGAACTATATGATTTTTTACAGTAAGCCAGTATCACTCATTTGTATGAACTGCTTGTCCTCTCTGAGCATGGAAACTGTAACTTCTAATTTTAGGAGCTTCAGATAATTTTATCTTTGTCAGGACTGGGTTCTATGCACAAGTAGTATGAGCATTGCTCATTTATGGAAATAAATTAGTTCAGCCTGTTCAACAGGGCCCAGTGAGCGTGCAGATGTCAAGAAGTAATGGACAGCACCCAAGTTCACAGTGAGGCAGTTTCCCTTCAATGCCCAAGCCACCGAGGTGTGTTGATAACTAGACCGCAGAGTGCCATTTATGTTTTACCAGACAGGGCCCAACTGCTCTAGCAAACAGGAGAGAGCTCAGTATCTCACAACATGTGTATGTTTTGAGCTTTATTAATCCTATTTTATGGTTGAGGTAAAAGTTTCACCCAAAGGTATATGAAATCAAATAAAAAATAAAGCATAGCTGTAATGCACTACACCATATGCATAAAATCAGAACACACCAAGCATACGTCCAAGTTCTTGCAAATAAGTATGGATCATTGGTACCAACTCATTTAGCTCTCAGGAAACCACAGAAAGTAAAATACATAAGAATTAGATTTCCTATTCGTCACCTATTCCATATTGCTACATGGTCAGAAAACATTGCAGAAGTTGTTGGTGAAGTAGATACAGTTTGGAAAAATATTGTTTTACATTGTTAAAGAAATGGTTTGCTTAGATACAGATTTGAAAAGGGTAGAGTATGAATTGCTGGATAGCTAAAGGAGAGACAAACTGAGATTCTGTCTAAAAATTAACATGGTATAAATAAGTGGATTCAAATATTTAACATGTCTCAAATAAAATTTGACTTTTTTTTTCTTTTTAGGGTAGTTTCAATTCCATGAAAAGTTCTGAGGTTTTTGTAATATTGTATTTATCATACATTTGGACAAGATTATGACTATGAACACTCATCTGAAATTCTTCTACCATCCTAAAGGCCTTAATTACTTTGGGTAGCAAAAATGCATCATCAAAAAGTTTTGCATTTTTTTAATGGCATAGGTATTTCCTGAACTCTGACTTTGTGTAACCTCTGTCAGCATTGGAAGAGTGTCTGCTGCTTTGAGGCTAGGTTTTTGTACTTTCTACTTCTCTAGCCTGCCACCACCTCTCCTACTCTCTCACACCAGCTTGTCTTTCCAAGATACAAACCAGAACATGTGCCTTCCACTTAACACACCATCATTACACACATAGAATCTCATCTTCTGTAGGGAGCATTGGGTCCTTCATCTTCTGAGTCTAACCTAGCCTATGACTTTTGAGCCTTGTATATTAAAAGTCACACAGATCCAAGCTTTTAAAAACAATTGCATGTGTGGTTCCCCCATCTGTCTGAAATTATTTTACTCCATCTTAATTCTCTTTTCACAAGACAGCTCATATATTAGTTCTTTCTTTGTACTCACCCCTTTGCCTCAATAATTCCCCAGTTTTGACACAGTGCTATGGAAGTAGAAGATATCTCAGTGAACACTAGTTGATAGCAGACATTTAATAAGGTTTCTAAAATTTATTTCAAAGGATATTTTTGTAGCTATATAGAAGAACTCTTGTCAACGATTCTAAGATTTTTGTCCTGTTTGATCAAAACTTTGATTTTTCTCTTCTTTTGTAAGACATGGTAAGAGAGGGTGTTTCAAAATATAGTATATTTATTGATAGATAATTTGAGATATAGTAATGCCAACATACCAGTAAACACCTGCTGTGGAAAGACAGTTTATTACTTACAGTTCCCAAGAGGAGGGAGTGGGCCATGCCACAGGATGAAGCCAGGAAGAGGAGGGTCGGTCAGTCAGGAGGCAGAGAGCAAGACGGAGGCTTTGGGCAAGAGCCTTTACTGTGGTTTCCATGGGAAGAGATTGGTGAGGTGGGGTAAGAGACTTAGGTGTGGCTAGCTTGAACCATTTCGGTGGGTTCTGGGCACTCGGGCTGTTCCTGGCTGTCTGGTACCTGATCCTGGGGTGATTAGAGTGGGTGGATACTGGCCCAGAGAGAACTAGATAAAGGAGGTAGTTGGAGTGTGCACTCTGGATTGGTTATTTTACATTTGTAAAGTACGTTGGTGGGCAACTCGTTAACTATCTCTAGAAACTGGCTAACCCTGGGTGGGGCAGTCCCTCCAGGGTCAGCAAGGTGCCAGATGTCAAAGCATCAGAATACAGAAAATAAAAGACATGGTTAATACAATTGTGACACTGAAGCCATGACACCCTCAGGAAATGACCAGGGGGCTGCCCCTGTCTCCCCGTATCTATGACTCCCTTTTGCTCATAGGGATCATTGATTTCTCCTCAATATTAGATAAATTACTATGAAAAGTGAGCCTCAAAACAAGTTCTCTTGCTTCACTTCCAACCAAATTGACGTCTGTTAGCCTATCTAGTACTGAAATTCAGACAGACACTAACACTGACAATGATGCTTTAAATGGAACCAGAAGGTTAACTGAATAATGATTTTAAAACATATCTGAAATCAATGTTGGGAATAATTTAAATCAAAAGGCATTCTGGGGAGTTTTTGATGTCTGGTTCTTTACCTCATCTGTGTAACATGTACTTAGGATTTATAATTCTAGATAGTCTTTTCCCCAAAAGTAAAAGAGATTTTGTATGGTCAAAAGCTGAAGAGCTATTTTAAGTAAACAGCAATATTATAACAGAGAAGGCAAGTCTAATTTGTTTGACTTTTTGATTTACACAAATAATTAAAAATTGCTTCCACATGAATTTCGTACAAATAGATTTTATGCTAATTTTCAGAAATTGCCTATTATCTCTGCATTATCAGATATATTTGAGCTATAACCCTGCTTGGAAATAGATCACTCTGATTTTCTGATGTTCTGTGAGTCACAAGTGAATAGGAAAAAGGGGAGAAAATGGGTGTGAGTGTCTGTGTGTGTGTGAATGACCATTTGGGGAGGCAGAGGGTACCTCAGTTTCTTTTTGTTTGTTTTTTTGATATCAAATAATATTTTTAATAATATAATTTCAAAAAATTACTTATGTTTTTATCTAGTTTTAACTCAAGTGGACCAATCACATAATTAGCCATCCATGACTTAGCATGCTTTGTAGTTTTATATGAAGTAATCCCAAAATTAAAAAATATTAATATGTAGGAGTAAATCCATCTTGCTTCTATAAGTCAGAAACTATCTCAGATTAGTATACAACGACTTATGTTAAAAGGTATTTAAAACTTACCTTTAATCTTAGAATAGGCAAGCTTCTCATAAATGTATTCAATCATAAGGAGAGTATATATTTTGTATTTAAACTCATATTGGAGATAAATATTTTAGCCTTTGACTTATAAACAAATATATACTCCATTGTGAGTATAACAGAAGCATTTCATATTTTAAACTAGTTATTCCTATCAGAAATCCGTGGTTGTAATATTTATATAAATGTATACCACTAGATAGTATGTAAGACAGTGCTCTTAGAAGGTAAACTGCATGGCACCTGGTATGGTTTTGAGTAGAAATAAGAACAAAGAAGAATTCTCCTTTTGCCTTGTCTCAAATACAAATCACATTTACGTCAATTTAGTAAGTATTTATTGTGCCAGAAATACAAAATAGAACAAGCCAAAGTCTGTACCTTAGAAGAGCTGAAAGAAGACAGAGGAAATCAAACCCACAGAAAGGAAATTTCAGTAGAGTGTGAGAAGTGATGCGACAAAAGTGTGCAAGGTGCTGTGGTACAACAGGCAAAGGCTGCTTTGCGCAGCAAAGCTTTCTAGTGGGGGAGGCTTATCATAGGCTGGAAAGATGCCTAAAATTAAACTAGTTGAAGAAAAAACGGCTGGTCATTGAAGAAAGCGAGCGTAGCATGAGGAAAGGCCCTGAGTGACGTTGGCATTACCATCATTACCATCATTGGCACAAAAAAGAGAAACATAATGCTTAAAGGGACTCTCTCACTGAGGTTGTTACAGGCCACACTGAAGAGCTTGGAATTTGGTCTTTTTTGGCAGAAGAGTTTGTTTCAGAAACGTCTTTCTGGTTCCTGAGTGGTGGATAGGTTTAAGGGAAGGAGGACTGGAGGAAGGGTATTGCTCATTGAAGGATACCAACACAGCAGGGAACTCCGAGAGGTGATAGTGTCTGGTGGTGGGATGGATAAAAGCAAGCCATGAGTCTGGAAAATATGGAAGTGCTAAATTGTACAGGATTGCAACCGGCTAAGTGTGGATGGGCAAGGAAAGGAGGCAGTCGGGAAAGTCCCAGATGTCTAGCATGGCTGGATAACGGATATGGCAACAGAAGCAGTGAGGCTCAGAAAAAGAATTATGTTTTGGACAATAGAGTGAGCTGTGCCTACGGAACCTCCCTGTGGCTCAGTCTTCAGGCAGCTGGATATTGGAGTCTAAATTTTGTGCAGAAATGAAATCAGACACCTCTGGTACTGTTGCTGTTGTATGAGATTTCAAGCACTTAAGGGCAAAGCTATGCATTTTAAGAAGAAATACTGTACAAAATGTGAGCTGCTGGCCTCATGAAGGAAGAGCCTTTGAGATTTTTGTTTTGTTTCATTTTTCCCAAAGTAGAAGTAATTTTTCAGAGACTACCTCTACAAAATCATTTTTTAAAAAAATCATTTAATTTTTTTTAATTTTAATTATTATGACTACATAATAGTCATATCTATCTGTAGAATACATGTGATGTTTTGATACAGGCATACAATGTGTATTAATCAAATCAGAATAATCGGGGCATCCATCACCTCAAGCCTTTTTCATGTCTTTGTGTTAGGAACATTCCAATTCCTCTCTTTTAATTATTTTAAAATATTCCCTAACTTATTGTTGATTATTTTTTTAAGGGAGCTAGAGAAGGCTAATTTGCCATTATTATTTTAAAGTTGCTGTACTGACATTTTGGCTATTTATTTAGATTTAAATCATAGTGCCCCCCCTTTTTAAAGGGCTGTGGGTTAGAAGAAAGTACTCATATCAAAACATTGTACCATTGGAATGAGACTACACCAGAGTTAATGTCTCTTCTAGGACTTATTCAATTAAAAATAATGGAATAAATTTTCACCTACCATCATAATCCCCCCAAAATAACCTAATACTATCATTCTTTTTTTTTTTTTTTCTGACAATTGAAATCTTCAGTTTATTTATAGTTGTGGCACCAAGGTAGATCAGAGATTCTCACAATTTCTTCCAATCTAGTCATTCTAAGTTTTAATTAAAAAGAATAAAATAATAGCTTTTATTCTACTTTAACCCAATTAATTGGAATATGAGTGACAATGTTCAATCACTGAACAGATGTTTAATGAACACAGTCTTTCTCAGGCACTGTTTTAAGTACTGAGCTCTAAAATGGAACAAAACAGTCTCAGAGGAGATACGCAATAGAGATGCAAACATATCAGTGTGTCAGGTAGAGAAAAATGCTATGAAAAGGAGTAAAGGGAGAGTGAAGGTGGCTGTAATACTATTTTGTAAAGAATGGTCAACGTATCAAAAATATTCTCTGACTTAAAGAATATATAGATTTATGTTTGTGTAAAATTTGCAAAACTAATCAAATTCCATCTTCTAGTATATTTAAACTTTAGTTTCAGAGATATATTTCAAACTCTTGAAGTGATTTGGCATTTACTTGCAAAAATTATGTAATACTCAAAACTAACTTGTTAATGTATATCTTCACTAATTTTCTTTTAAATATTTAAGCTTTATATATATTTATGAAATCCCTTATATTTAGTTTTTAAAAATGAATGTCTTTCATTTTGTTTCTTTTTTCTCTAATTTATAGTCTTATTTTTTTGCTATCTTTATTAAAGTATAATTTACAAATAAAAATTATATGTATTTAAGGTGTATGATACCACAATTTTGCAATATTCTTCCCAAACATCAGTAATACCAGCGTAGTCCTAATAAAACGTCAGACACATCCAACTTGTGTTTTCTACAAAACACCTAATCAGTACTCTTCTAAAGTATCAAAATTATGAAAGACGAAGACATAGAAACAGTCACAGATGAGAGGAGACCAAGGATACCTACATATAGTGTGAGATCCTGTATTAAATGCTGGAACAGCAATAGCAACAAAACATTAGTGAAAAACTGGTAAAATCCAGGTATAATCTGTATTTTAGTTAATAGTATGTAAGTTACTTTTTTAGTTTTGACAAATATGCCATGTGAAGTAAAATGTCAACATTAGAAGAAGCTGTGTGAAGGGCATATGAGAATGTTATCTTTCCAACTATCTTTTCAGTTTTTCTCTAAATCTAAAATTATTTCAAAATAAAATGTTTATTTTAAAAACAAAATTGCAACCACAAATTCTTTTTCTTTTTTCTTTTTGAGACAGAGTCTCACTCTGTTGCCCGGACTAGTGTGCCATGGCGTCAGCCTAGCTCACAGCAACCTCAAACTCCTGGGCTCAAGCGATCCTCCTGCCTCAACCTCCCAAGTAGCTGGGACTACAGGCATGAGCCACCCCAGATAATTTTTTTTCCTATATATTTTTAGTTGGCCAATTAATTTCTTTCTATTTTTAGTAGAAACGGGGTCTCACTCTTGCTCAGGCTGGTTTTGAATTCCTGACCTTGAGGGATTCTCCTGCCTTGGTCTCCCAGAGTGCTAGGATTACAGATGTGAGCCACCGCGCCTGGCCCACAAATTCTTACTGAAGGAATTGGACATCTAAATGATGGTAGATATTTAGGTAATCAAAATCCTGTTTTGGAAAAAAAAAATTTATGATGTGAGGTTAAAAAAATGTCCAGTAACAAAAGCCAAACATAAAAACTACATACAGTATTATCCCTGTGTGCATCTATATACATACATAGATAGAATGTTTATTCTGTGTATCCAATTTAAAAACCATCCAAAACAGTATACACAGAATTTTGATTAGCTAATATCTACCTTTTAATTTTTTTAAACCTTCTCTTTTCTCTCAGATCTTCTACAAGTAAGTGAAACATTTTAATGAAAAAATAAGGTATTAAAAGTAATTCTATATTCTGGGTTCTCTTCAGCTTATATAAATCTTTTGCCTTTTACTAAAGTAATTCTTACATATTTATATTATATATAATGTATATATAAAATATGTGTATATGCATTTATATATTATATGCATATGCATGTATATGTATAAATGTGAATTATTTCATACATTAGATAGATAGATAGGTAGCTATATGTTTAAAATCTAGGATATGCACCAACTTATTACCCATTAATATTGGTGATCTCTTGTAGTTGGGATTCACTTTCTACTTTCTATATAGCTGTGTTGTTTAATTTCTTTTTAACAATAAACATATTTTCAGTAAAATATATAGCAAAGATATCTTTAAAAATATTAAAATCTTTAGGTGCTAAACATTTTTCCAAATTATCTTATTCAACTTTAGAAAGTGAAGACTAAATAACAATAATTTTTTTATAAAAAAAAGCATTTCTACCATGATGATTTGATGAATTGGGCATATTACCAGCTCTCTGAGTTATTGTTAGAAACAAAACTGTGGAAACACTATGATTTTGCATTCACTTTTTGACTAGCCATTATTGTTGTTCAGATTGCTTAAACAGTTCAACCATACAAATTTAATCACTGCATAGAAAACTTAATTCTAGGAAGTGATAAGCAATCAGCATAATAGAAGAAAAAAGTGGCTTGTCCCTAAATAAGCCCAACATATTATTAGATGTCAAAAGAAATTTAAATGTATTTTTATAGGAAATACAGCCAAATTGTGATGGATGGTATGTACATTATTGTACAATATCCCAGACTCTTAAAATATACAGTATGTGTTTAAGTGTAAATTATATATCATAGATTATTTCTAGGAATTTTATAATTTTCAAGACACCTTGGAGCTCATATCCACAAGAGAACATGCTGATATATTAGGAACATTTAACCTATTCATAGAAAGACAATTTCATTTATAGTGTAGGAGATCTGGCTTGCAGAGTACCTCATGTTTCCCAGCTGACTACTGACCACTTACCATTGTAAAGTCAGACTTGTTCTACATGAATAGCCTTCCTTCCTGTTTTTATTAATATCTTAGGACTGTCTAAAAAAAAATAAACCACACTCATCCTTTCTGTCACATTTTCTCATTGTCCTAAAAGGAAGCCAGAAAGGCATCAACATTTGCGTAACTCAGTATGCTGTACCTGAGACCTAAAGTAGGTTTCAATTTAGGAGAAAATATGTGAAAGGTGAATTCTTTCCTCTATCCAAGCTCAGAGAACATTTACTTCCTGAAAGATGAATGAGAAATATTTTATGTTACTTAACATATATTGACATAAAAATATATACATAATGCACATATGATATATATATATATATATATATATATATAACAGTGATATGTCTATTATTCACCTGTCCCTGCCATGAAATTGACTGTGATATTTCTTTCTTTCTAGAGATTGGAATTTACTCCATTCTTCTGTTTTTCATTTATTCACTTTTCAAGACAAAAAGTAATTTCTACCAAGTGCTGAATTATAAATTCAACCTGGGATCTGAAAAGCAGATTCCATTTTTTCCCTCCTTTATTTCTCATCACAGATGATAAAGACATTGCCATTGGAATTCAGCTGTGACAGTATAGATGATTAAGCTAGAGTCTAATTGGCTCTGCAGTGTTAGCAGAAGCCAAAATTTAATGGCTGATTTTTTTCCCCCCTCATATTAAAATAAACCTCTGCGATTCACAGTCTCAGAGAACAGAATTCTGTTGATGAAGAAAGTCTTTTTTATGGGCAATAAAGAACTGATTATAAGAATTAAAACTTAAAGTTTTTTTTTAAACATTTCATAATTTGACATTGTCTATTGTCCAGAAATATTTAAGAACATAAATATTTGAGATAGGAAGACAAATATTTTTAAAGCGTGTGAAAGCCATCGACAATTTGAAAAGAAAGCTTAGACTTAATTTAATGTTTGAAATAACTATATTCACAACAAAGAATATTGAGAGAATATGGTAAATCAAATTTAGAATTAGTCAAAAATCAAAAAATTGAAAAGCAAGAAAAACTGCATGGGATTGCAGTATCTGCTCCTCTACATCATCACCACCTCCGGGATTTATCTGGTGGCATGCTCTACTTACAAGGCAAGCCAAAGCATTCCCTGCGGTGATCAAAGTATACAAATGCAAGAGAACTAGGACCTGAAATGAGAAAACATTTCTCTGAGAGGCTTTAAACTGCTATTATTTTTCTCCAGTACCTCCCTGTGGAGTTCTTTAGCCAGACCTTGCTCAAAACAGAGAGGCTAGCTTTGTCCAGGCTTGTAATTCTAAAGTAATTAGAGATATCTAGTCTGACTAGGTTTTCAATGATTTAAAAATGAAAAGCTAACAGAAATGGAATTTCAAAAATATTTTAATGACAAAGTCTAATGATGTAGTAACTAAGTAACTAAGCTTCTTTTTGAAATCAACGTTTGATATGAATGTTTATAATGTATCTTTGAACTGTTCCATTAATTGGGAACCCATTGACCAATAATATATAAAACATAAAATATCTCATAGTTCACACAAGTAGCAGTTATGAAACCAATCCTCACAATCACCTATTTCAGACAACAGTGACAAAATTTTCTATACTTCTGCTTATATACTTTTGTTATTTTAATGTAATTGCTCAAAATTAGAACTGCTGATATCATAGTACAGGCTAGATATTTGTTCTTCTAACTCATATATAGGTGAGGATATCGTGTTCAATGCAGTCAGTAACATTGGTGCCCAAATCTCTATTTCAAATTCAAGGAACTAATAATAAGGAATTTGACACACACATGATGCCTAAAAGGACCTTTTAAGAAGTTTTTGAAAGTCCAATAGCCTATAAACTCTGAATACTACAGTAAAGTTCCCTAAAATAGTAGTGAAATGTAAAAACCATTAGGAAAAAAATGAGTATATCACCAAACACTGCTTTCCAAGTGTCTTCATTCTTGTGTCAAAAAAAGCAATTTTTTGAGTAAATATACACTTAAAAATTCATGAAAAATTATCATTAAGGAAGAAAACATTGACTCCTGCAACTCTTAGGGATAAAAAAAAATTATGTCAATTAATATTTACTTTTTTGGACTAAACTTTACATTCCCAAGTTAAAATTTGAAGCGTATAACACATTGATTGAGTTTATAATATTATAATATTACAAAGTAAAATTTTATATTGATAGGGGCTTTGCAATCATTCTTTATCAACACTCCCCATAAAATCTCCATTTGAAAGCACTGTAAATCAAAATAAAACATAAAATAAGAACCTGGGATTCTAGATTACTCAGGAAAACACTTCTTTAATTCCCAGTTATTCTGTGCAGACACCCATTAGAGGTGGATTGTAACATGCAGTGACTGAACTAAAATGTTATTTCCTTTTTTTTCTTTTAGGGGCTGATGTCATCAACTTCGACGGCCATGTTGTGTTACCCTATAGATTCAGAAACAAGAAGATGAAAACACTGAAGGATGTCATTGCCCTGAAATTTAAAACCTCTGAAAGCGAAGGGGTGATCCTACATGGAGAAGGGCAGCAAGGGGATTACATTACTCTGGAACTGAAAAAAGCCAAGCTGGTCCTCAGTTTAAACTTAGGTATGTTCAGACTCGTGGCACCATTCTTTCCATTTGCTAAGGTTCCCATTAGGAAAATATTCATGTTGCTTAACCCTTTAAAGTGTTAAATTATAAAAAAGTTTGCATTATGTTGTCAATTCATTCTTAATCCACAGTGGTTGGTACATGATAGACTGTTCTTTCAAAAAATGTTTATTGTGCCTGTACGCTGCTAGCCTTTGGCAGACGACAGGGAACAAAGAGACAACGTCCTTAAACTAATGAAGTTTATGACATAGTAGAAGGATCAGACAATATATCATTTTTGACTATTATTTTATTTATTTTATTTTTTTTCCTATTTTTTTTAATTTCAGGATATTATAGGGGTACTAATGTTATTTTAAAACAACAAAACAAAAATGACTTAAACTAATGAGTGTTATGAGATCTCTTGAATAGGTTAGTATGATAAGAGGCAAAGGTTCATATGTCCCTTTCAGAGGCAGCAGGGCCAACATTAGAATGTGTAGTAAGGAAAGTATTCTCTGTGGAGGAAATGTTCAAGGTCAGATCTGAGCGATGAAAAAAAAAAACTAGCCAGGAAAAGATGAAGAGGAGGAGGGTTTTACAGGGTAGGATCACTGAAGACAAGGAGTTGGCATGAGCAAGGAATGAAGCTGGTGTGGGTAAAGGTAGTGAGTTACTAAAATAGAAAATGAAATCCAAGAAGTGGAAATTGTCTAAATCCTGTGGGATCTTGTAGGGCATGGTACAGGGTTTAGGTATTATTTTAAGAATAGGGAGCTATTGGAAGGCTTTAAAGCATATGGTATTATGGTCTTATTTTCGAAAGTGCTCTGAGACTTCGGTAAGAAGAATTGCTTGTGTCGGCATAAGACTTGAAGCAGGACTTTTGCGTAGTTTGGGTGAGAGATAATAATGGCCTATGTGAGGCGGATTTCAGTGGAGATGCGGAGAAATGTGTCTAGCAGGGAAATTATTTTAGTGGTAAATTCAGCATGACTTTTCATGCATTGGATATGGTACAAGAAGAAAAGGGTAGAAATAGAGAATGATTCTTGGGATTTGGATATGAGCACCAAGTAGACATTAGTGCCATTTTCAGAAATAGAGAAAACTTCAGGGGGCACTCTAGCTATCTGTTTGGACACAGTTCTTTTGAGTTGCTTACTAAACATCTAAGCAGAGCTTTTTATTATGTAGTCTCCTGTATAAGGCTGAGAGGAGAAGGTGCTAGAATGGAGAGTAAGGAGAAGTAGACAGTGAGTAGGAGGAAATAAAGAATATGTAGTATCACAGAGACCAAGCAAACAAAAAACTGTGTTGAATTTATCTACACTTTGCTGAATTTATCTAAAATGTCATGGAAGATGAAGATAGAGAAGTGAATATTGGCTTTGATAGCATGGAAATTATTAATTTACTCTCAATATAGAATAGAAAAGACAAGAGTTTTAATGACTATTTTACAGGTTAGAAAAAAAAAGAATGAAAGATGTAGAAGTAAATATTTTGAATATGATCAACTAGAAATGAAGGAAGCAGGGAAATGAAATGTTAGCTAGAGAAGAAGATAAGCTCAAAGGAGTTATTGTTTGGTTTTGGGTTTTTGTTGTGTTTAAGTGGACAATACTAATGTATGTTTGCATGTTAATAATGTAGCTAGGATTTCGTTATAGCTAAAGTAAGGAAAGAACCACAACATAGGTACTAGCATTCAAAATTACAATGCAAGCAAAGATATTTGTTCTTTCTCTTGCTTGTTTAAAGATTCCAAGCTCTTTGACTTCTTTTTCAGTTATCAGTTTGAGTGCTCCAAACATTCCTGAATATGCCTCGTATCTCATATGTTAATTTTATTACTTCGAAAACTAATATTATACTAAAAAATGCAACTTTAGTTTTTTATAGGTAATGATACTTCATCTTAAAGATATACCGTTTATTATAAAACTTTTCACATTCAAAATTTGATCTGATTGAAATAGTAGCTTCTATCAGAAAAGAAGAAAAACCACACAAAAAACTTGGGTCACTTAATTACACAAAATATCACTTTTATTATATAATAATACCATTACAATACATGCAAAACCTGGCAAATACAAATGTCATATATAGAGGTTCAATGTAGCTCATTAATAAGAAATTATACTACTGCACAATAATATCAAGATGTAAGAGAAAATATAGGCAATGAATAGAAAAGATATCATAAAAGAGAAATATAAAAATTACAAATATACTATAACCAACAAATACTCAACCACATTAGTTATAAAAGAAACACACTATAAAATAACAAAATACTAATATTTCTCATGTAAGTAAATAGATTTTAAAATACTGGTGAATATGTGCCAAAAAAGGTCCTTTATACTGTTCTGTAAATCAGAAAATATTTTCATAAAAATATTTGACAATATATCTTAGACATTTGTACTACCCAGGGGAAAATATCCTGAAATAATTTTTAAAACAGACTCAATAGAATAAACAAAGGGGTGACGGAGAGAGAGAAACCAGAAACAAAATATAAGCACTGTTGTAAAATACCATGCCTTCACGCATACGCACACACACAGCAGTGGAGTTGTATCGAAAGATGTTTATTTTTTCAAACTTTTTTTCCAAAATGAAACATGTAGAATAACCTTTTAGAATCAACTGTGGTTTATAGAGGTATGACATTAATCTTTTGAAACAAGTAACTGATTATATAAGCTCACAAAAAAAAGTTTATTATCTTTTCACTGGAAAGCAGTTTACTTACAGAGTTTTACTGACTGCCAGGAATTTATGACAACCAGAGAAATACATCCTCTCAAATATCTCCTGTCACTCTTCCGTGCATTTACCTACACATCAGGCATATATCAGCCTGCTTCTAGTCTCCTAATATAAATATTTAAAGTAATAACACTCAGTGTGGCATTTTCACTCATACTAGTTTCTACTTTTCTTACTCTCTCCCCCTCCTCTTTTTCTACACCCTTTCCTTCTCCCTGTCTCATTTTATACACACACACACATACACACACACACAATCACACGTCAACCTTCGATTTTATAATGACAAGTGAAGAAAGGTTGATCTAGGAAAGCCATAGAAAGTATATGGTACAGGGATCATTATCATACTAAATGTCAAAAAGAAAAAAAAATGAAGAACTTAATGTGACAGTCAATTGTATATAACTCTCATTTCTATTATGCCATTTATTATGAAACCTTATTATATTTTTATAGCATCTAACTTTACCTGACCATAAAAAGCAGTATTTGATTAGACAAAATAGAAGACTGAGGGTCAAGCATGGTGGCTCATGTCTATAATCCCACTGCTTTGGGAGGCCGAGGAAGGAGAATTTCTTGAGGCTAGGAGTTTGAGACTAGCCTGAGCAATATAACAAGAATGCGTCTCTACAAAAAAATTTCAAAAAACTAGCCAGCCATGGTTGCATGTGCCTATAGTCCCAGACCGTAGTCCCAGCTACACAGGAGACTGAGGCTGGAGGATAGTGTGAATCTAAGAGTTAAAGATTATAGTGAGCTCTGGACTCTAGCATAGGTGACAGAGTGAGACCTTGTATCTTAAAAAAAAAAAAAATGAAAGAAAATATCAGAGTTAAACTTCGTGACCAGTAAGCATTTGGGATTCTGCTTTAACATTTACTCTTATTTATAGTTTTGTTCTTTTGGAAATCTTCCTTATTGCAAAGCTAGATTAATGTTACATATATATATATATATATATATATATATATATATATATATATATATTTCCCAATGTTTTCATTTTAATTTAAATTATAATATAAATTTTCCACATCATTAAAATATTAGGGAATGTTTTACAATGGTCTTTGGAGTCAACCAAAAATGAAAAATGCTGTGCTATGTTGTCTTGATCAAGAATGGTAAGAGTAGTAATAGACGAACAGGTAACAGCTATGCTCTATAAATGGCAGGAAGTATATTAAATTCCTTGTATGTACTCACTCATTTAATAGTCAAGCTACCTTATAAAGCAGCTACTGCTATCTCCCCCATTGAATGTATGAGAAAATAGAGACCCAGAGTACCCATGAACTTCCCCGGGATCATACCCCAAGCTGCGGGTGGAGCCAGCATCAGAACCCAGCATCCTGACGTCAAAGCCCACCTAACACTGACTTTATAAGGAACCTGCCAAAATTTAGCAGAATTCATGGCACAGTCAAAAAAAAAAAAAAAAAATCTAAAAAATCTTTGTTTTTTTTCTTTTTCAGGTAGCAGATTTTTCCCCATATTTAATAACTTTTATGCACTTCATACATAGACTTTCTTAAAATGTAGTTATGTACTGGGTTTCCCAAGTTACCTTCAATGAGCAGAGCTTTGACAGAATGCCAGCCTCTAGGTGTTGTAAATGAAGTCTCTTCCACTACATGGAGTTGGCCATTAGATCATCGCCTTGTTTTGTTTTGTCTTTTTCAACACTCGTGACTTAGGAAGCAACCAGCTTGGCCCCATATACGGCCACACGTCGGTGATGACGGGAAGTTTGCTGGACGATCACCACTGGCACTCCGTGGTCGTGGAACGCCAGGGACGGAGCATCAACCTCACTCTGGACAGGGGCACGCAGCACTTCCGCACCAACGGGGAGTTCGACTACCTGGACTTGGACTACGAGGTACTCGTGATGATGAGTCAATTGTGATAGGTGTCAAGTGACTGTCCCATCTCCTACTGTCCTGTAGTAGTATCACTGTTAATCACATACGTATCTATGCTATTTTCATTTTCTTTTCCAAACAAAAAGAAATAATTTTAAAACCTAATTTTATGAATCAAGGTCATTTTATTTATTTCTAAATTGATAAACATGAAATATTATTGAAATAGTTTTAAAATCTTAGTGCCAATGTAATAATTTGAAGAAAGGGAGCATGTTATCAGAGCATGTAATAAGTTCAGAATAAATCAATTTGTCCTCTTCCCACTATGTTATCAGTTGCTCTTGAGAATATGCAGTATGTTGCTTACACAGGGTTATCTAATGTTTGGTATAAAATATTCAATAAACAATCCTGGCTTCTGGTTTATATTGAGACAGTTATAAATTCATAACTGTAGGTAGGTCTTTTGACAAGTTCTATTTTCTCATATATAATTGTCATAAAATAAAGTAAAATACAGAATATTTTGAAGGTTGTCCATACATAAAAAGACAAATTTTACCTTCCCAATATGTAGATACTAAGAAATAATCAATGATAATATTGATACAGTAAAAAGAATATGCTCATAACTTAATAGTAGACACATCAGGGTTTAAAATAAATTATTTAGAGAACAATTCAACCTTAAAATGTCCATTAAAACTATTAATCATTTATGGACACAAGAGTTCTTTAAGATGTTTGTCACGGTATAATATATACTAGCAGAAAAGGGATAACACTAAATATATAAAAATAGCATAACAGTAAAATAAAAACTATAAAATATTGTTCAGCCAGAGGTTTTCAAACTGTCTTAGTTTCTGGAGTTTTTGTCTTAGTACTTTTTCCACACCAGTACTAGGCCCAAAACAACTTAAAAATTTATGTCCCCCAAATTTGGTAGGCATTTGAAGAAATGCTCATAAAATAAAAGAAAAAGTGTATTTATATTTCATTCTTAAATTACAGTAATTATTACTAGGTGAATAAGTGCTCTTGCACTGCACAATTGTCAGATTTTTGAATCAGATTTGACAATGACATCCTAATTTTCTGTTCCACTTTTCGTTTAATGTGATCATCTGTTTTTATAAGAGTAAGGACCAAAACCCCAACTTCACAAAAATGGCATATCATTAAAAGGAATGTAGCATGATCTAATATTGGAAAAGTTAACTACCTTAAGCTAGTGTTTTATACAGTGTCCATAAGATGTCATATAATGTGTTTCCTTTAAAAATGTAAAATATACTATGCCACTCCGATGAGTTTACTATGACATTTTAGTGATCCTTTGCACCCAGTTTTGAAATTGCAGATATATACATATTACATATATTTGTATTATATATATTTACATACAAATTTTTAAGAATGTGGAATATGCTCACCATAAAATTTTAATTGGAAAAGACAAGATTTAGAACTATATTTTCTGTTTTCATTATATGTTTAAATAGTTTTTAATTATTTGCAATATGAATATACTCCATGTATTCCTAGATAAAAAATTTAGAATAGAATATACTATATAAAACCTGATGGAGACTATATTAAGATGAAGTAAATGTAAGGTAATTGGGAAATATATAATTGTCTTCCCTCTCCCCAAAAAAATCTCATCTCTAATTGTCGAAAGTAATGTGACAATTCCAGGACTTTCTATCTTCTCCAAATTAGTGTAAGTCGTGGCTCATGTAACTTTTCTTCCAATGTATAAGAGATCTTAAAGATGAATTATTCATCTTCCATTAAAAAACTTTGAAGTGCCACAGAAGAGGTGAAGATATCCTGGAGCATTAGCAATGGGCAAAAATAATTCCAATTTCCAAAAAAAAAAAAAATAGAATTAAAAATTTGGGTTCATAGACCCTATTGAGTTTGTGATAAAGTCTATGAATATTCATGCACACACAACATTTTCCATATAGGGTCAACAGTTTTGTGAACACTTTGAAGCCCATCTCTATCCAATGCCATGTTTGGAACCTCAGCTATACACGAAAATGTTTGGGATGTATTTGTTAGGGAGAGACTAGGAATAAATTTAAATTTGCTGAGAAAGAATCAGTATACGTAACTTATTTCTCTTCATAGAGCTGCTTGCTCCCAGATTACTCTCTTCTTCGATACTGAAGTTATTGGCATAAGCTGCAATAAAAGTGGTTGTGCCTACCTTTCTATTTCTACAAGCCTATCTTAAAAGAAAGGGACTCCCTTTGCCTATTTGTTTAAAGAAAATCAGGAACTATAAGAGTCAGTTTCTCAGTGTTGTACTTATCCCTTGATGTATACATACAGTAGCTAGACTCACACCTCATAGACTGGGTGAAAATTAGCCTCAGACCTAAAACAATACAACTTATAGAACGTTCATACTGAAGCATTTAAAGTATTTAGCCTCAAGGATCAGAAATCTGTTCTTACCTCTCAAAACCTGAAGATGCTATGTCCTGCTTCCCTGAGACTGTGCTGCCTCAGTACTCCCAGAATGGTCTAAGGCCAAGAGCATTGAGGCTTAAGGGCAGGGGTGTGCTGGTAAATGCTTAACGACTGGTTCTCTCCAGGGAGGAAGAAGAGGAATGCCCTGATAGGTAGCATTTGTTAATTTTCACTCTACAAAGTCTCCACCATTCTTGCTTTTGTGCTACCAACATGCCAGCACTGAGCAGGGAGTTGGGGAAAAGTGCCCAATCGCACACCATGGTACAGTATTTCCATCGTGTAGATACAATAAATATAAATAACCTCAAGAACATACATGAAAGTAAGAGGTAGAGATGACTTTTGAGAGCGGTCTGTTCTCATGAGCCAGTATGGGTAGGATCCAAGACAGTACTGCTAGGGGCAAAGGAAATAGACCCAGCACCATTCCCAGAGGTGTACATCATGAATGAAGCAATGGAATATAAGTTTCCTGCTTTGATATCACTCGATGTGGACATTTTTTTGTGGGATATGGCCTAAGACTTCACCTCACCCCGTCCTCTCTGTAGCTATGTACACCACAAAGTGAGCCCTGCACTGTTCGTGGTCACGCTACTGGCTAAGGGTGACCAGAGGTAGGTGAGGTGATACACAGAGGAGCTCTGCTTCATTTTTTTTCTTCTCTAAACCAATGAAAACAAAAGGCAGGGAACAGCAAACTGGCATTTGACCTGGATTCCCTCTGTTCTTCAGTTAAACTCCAGCATATACCGGATATGGACGTTATGCTATTGTCTTTTGCAATCCAGCTGTGCTAAGGAAGTAGAGGAATGATTCCCTCTTGTTTACTACAGAACTGAACTGGCCAAGATTTTAAAGAAAATTAATCACGTGGGGTCAAACAGGAGCAGAAGCCTGAGTTTGAATCCCTTTCATACTCATACTGGTTGTGTGACAGTGGACAAGTCATATCCCCCTTCTATAAAATGAATAAAATAGCATATTTTTCATAGGGTTATGTGAGGAAGCGCTAGGAAGTCATAGAAAAAAAAATATATATATATACGTGTTTCACTTAAGGTTACTCAGGCTGCATATAGCAAATGCATGTTTATTCTCTTTTATATAAAAGGTATCTGAAGGTAGGTAGCCCAGGTTCCAAAGGCAGTTCCATGATTGTCAAGACCACAGACCCCTTTAATCTTGCTGTTACTCTGTCCCTGGGGCAAACCACTCCAAGGTGTAGCTATGGACATCCCACTTTGTGTCCAGCCAGCAGGAAGGGAGAGAGAGAAAAGAGGACTCTTCCCTCCCCACTTAATGATAGTTCTTCAAGTCACACATGACCCTTACACTTAAATGTTATGAAGCCAAAAGTTACTTTAGAGATGTTGCTATGTCTTATATGGACTAGGAAGCAATGTATCCAGCTAAAAAGCATACTTTTTTCCCTAAAGAAGGTGGGGAAAAAGGATACTTAGATGTATCTAGTAGTCTCTGCCACATTTTGTAAACTCTTGGTAGCTCACAAAATTGTTGCCACAGTTATTTCTTTAGAGGCAAGGTTATAGAATGACAGTATCATAAATAAGCTTATCCTAGGAGCCACACAAATAACTGAATATTAATTTGACAACTGCAACATTTTTTTTCTTAGCAGAGGCATTAAAGTATCAGAACATATTTTGTGGTCCAACTACTTTATTTTACCAATAAGAATATATTACTAGACAGAGTAAGTGACAACCTAATACCATATAACTAGTTACATTAGGAATTAGGATTAGAAACCACTTAATTGTTAGGAGTCTGTAAACTTGAGCCTGTGGTGCTTTCCCAGGACCCCTTTTTTAAGGGAGGACATGTGCCCGGAGTTGCTAAAAGCAGAGAAAACACAGGGAGCCTTTGAATCGTCATCCCAACAGGAAATGAAAGGTCCGGATTAAAGAGACTATGCACACAGAGGGTTAAAACAATAATTTTAAACTATTATTTAATAATATTATTCAAAATGTGATGCTAAATGTCATCAGACATAGATGATTGTATTACTTTCAGTTGGGGAAGAAATTGATCAAAGAAATTATAAACAGGAAATGTACTACTCCATTTTAGTATCAAAAATAATTGCCTTTTCTATGAGCTACACTTACGTAGCACCTAATTGGTTTGGTCAGGGCAACTTGAAAATATTTTCCCCGTGATTCTGTTTTAGATTGCTCTCTAGTTCTTCTTTTGTAGTTTTCTAATTCTTTAGTGTCTATTTTTGTTTTTTCTGAATTTTCCTTTTGTTTTTTTTTTTTGTATCGATGAACTCTGTGGCAATTAATACATATTCAGCCAACCATTATTTATAGTAATTGATTTTACTTTAAATAAGGCCTTTTAAGGATTTTTTACTCTTGTCTTATAAGCCATCATTCATTTTTTTCCCCTACAACTAATTAAGCATTTCAAATGCCATGACACTAAATAAAAGAATATAATTTGTTCATGGGTCTTCTAGAACACAAAGATCTTTGCCTTATGTTTCAAATATGAAGTCCTGACTTTTAAAAATGTCTTCACTACTGCTTTCATTCTCCAAAAATGTTTAAGAAAATAGATAAAGGTAATACTGAAGAATAATTTAAAAGATATCTAACATCTGGGTCATATATCTTGATATTGCAACTATAAGTAGTAGTTAGCTTCAGTTAGTAGAAATTCACTGTTAGTAGTAAATGTCATAATTGGCCATACATATTGATATTAAATGTAAGTTTGTATTATATGAATTTAATGCTGCAGTCGTGTAACTTGACCAAATCTATATGAAAAAAATACATACTTTCTGTAGTATGAGCAATAGTACACAAAGAAACACAGTAAGTAACATTGTCCTTATTTATCAGGATTTGAAAGACCTATACTATCTTTAGGCCTATACTATTCAACTTATTTAAGGGACATATTCTCTTTCAAAATAAGTTTAATAAACATTTGGCTCTAATGGTCGTTAGACTACAAGTCTACATAAGGTAAATACAATATTCCTTGTTTGGGGTTGCAGTTTTATGAACTCATATTAGTGCTGGTTATCTCATGATTATTAGAGGCATTTATTGATAGTATGTCTTTGAATAATAGACAGAAAATATATTTTAATACTATTTGATCAAAGGAATTTCCTGGACAAAAATCTTTTAACATATTCTCAAGAAAATTTATAAAATGCCTTTGGGGCAGAAAAAAATGCAAGGAATTATTACTATTTTCTTGTTCTAGCTATAATCTCATTATCAGAATTAATGATTCTGTTATACATTTCAATAACAACATAATGTGCAACAGATTCTGGAGGCAGAATACTATAATGTTTATATATTCAATTTAGATAAAGATACTTTAACTTGGCTGGATTCAGAGTTTTTTCTGGTTTTATTGCAATGCAGTGTGGATGTTTACACTTTGTTTTTTTTCTTCAAAGATAACCTTTGGAGGCATACCTTTCTCTGGAAAGCCAAGTTCCAGCAGTAGAAAGAATTTCAAAGGTTGCATGGAAAGCATTAACTACAATGGCATCAACATTACTGATCTTGCCAGAAGGAAGAAATTAGAGCCGTCAAATGTGGTAAGAATTTTCACTGCCAAAATGTTGATCCTTACAGATCAAATAACTTTTTTTGTTTTTTATGTACAATTGAAAAACGCCGCAATCATAATATTTTTCATCCTGTTTATGTTAGGCTGAACAATGTGAAACAAACTTTAGAGTTACTTGAAATTGTGTAGATACTTGATATACACTGAAATAAATAATAGCTTTTCAGTAGATTAATAAAATGTAGTACATGTATAACATGGAGTACTACTCAGCCATAAAATAAATGGCAAAGTAATACCTCTTGTGTTAACCTGAATGGAACCAGAGACCATTCTTCTAAGTGAAGGTATCACAAGAATGGAAAAACAAACATCACATATACTCACCATGAAATTGAAACTAATTGATCAATACTTATGTGCACATACGGAAATAACATCCACTGAAAATCAAGCGAGAGGGGAATAGGGGTTGGGTAAATTAACATCTAATGAGTACAATGCACACTATCTGGGGCTGGGCACATTTATAACTTTGACTCAAACAGTATAAAAGCAATTTATGTATGCAAAATGTTTGTATACCTGTAATATTCTGAAAAAAAAGGAAAAAGAAAAGAAAAGAAAAGAAATAATAGCTTTTGGGTTAAACTAGCCAGAAATACATGGTACATTTTATTGAGATCGGCATAAAATGCTAGATTCAGTATTTCTGCATTCCTCATGGCAGGAGGGCAGACAACCACATGTGCTTCATTCCAGCAGTTCAGCAGTCCTTAAATTGGCAGCATTGTGTTTTCAAATGTCTTAGTATATATGTTCTACATGTCTTATTTATGGCTTAATTTAATATTTAAACATTTTTTAAACCAAAGACTTTATTTTATTCACTCTTGTGCTTCCAAGATAATTTATTCAAATATGTAAATAAATGTCCTTTTTGTCAAATCTCTAATTATATCAATATACAATTAAATAAAGCTTGATTAGATAGTAAAAGTTGTACCACAGAAGCTCACAGTGGTCTTCTTCTGCCTCTTGTGAGAACTGGTGCCAGGTTTAATAAGATTTAAGGGAGAAGAGGAAAAAAAAATCAAAGAAATCCACATCACATCTGCCTTTCCTTGACACTGCTTAGGATTCCTAAATGATATTAACTTAAAAATTAAGCCCAGGAGTTCCCTAGGGTTCTACAAGACCAGGAGCTGCTTTAACCTAGAAATGTTGTTTAGGAGAGTCTGGCATTCTGGAGACCCATGCATATGAAAGGAAATTATTCACTGGAAGTGGAGAATACCACAAGTGTTTGTACTGTGCTCTAAAAGAACCCCTATGGTCTCATGGCCCCAGATTTGAGCCTAGAGTTTTCATAAAATGATTGGACAAATGGAAATCCCTGAATAAACAAAAAGTTCAGATTGCATATAAGAAAATTTAAAATAATAACAATGCAAACTGATTCTTTTATAAGTATTTTTCTTAAAAATAATGATGACTTTTACTAATAATTAAGATTTGAACTTTGAAGAAATTTTCTCATAAAGTATATCAACTATGAAGAGAAATATTAATGGCTCCATTTATAGGCAACAGGCATAGTGCTAGGCATGTTACAAAGATTTATGATAACTTAAGAACAGTACTTCAAGAAAAATAAACATATTTTGTCAATGAGAAAATTGAGACTTAACATGCAAAATTAAGTTTCCAAATGACTATGAGTAGGAGATATAGATTGTGGATTCATAATACGTGATTACAGCGGTAATGTTCATCTTTCATGCTGTGTTATTTCTTATCTGGAGAAGTATTTATATGTAAAGGTAAGTATGCACACACACTACTTTAAGCTTTGGATTAAAATGTCACCAGGGTCTTATTTTTTTCATAGAAATTGTTGCTTAAGCTAGAAAAGTATAGAATCCAAATAATCAGAATACTGTTTCCATTATTTGTACCTTTAAGAAGAGTCAAAATGTTATTTTTGCCTAAACCTCACCGTTGGCCCTGAGATTATATCCACGAGGTACCCAAACCATTAAATACAGTGAATTGCACTATGGATTCATGCCAAAATCAACCTTAACTGCAAAATGTATTGTGATTACAAACAAGGTTTCAAACTCGCAGTGTAAAAATACATAGCAAAACATAAATGTTCTATAAGTATATTCTATTTTAACAAATAATTATATGGGCAAACATAGAATAAACTTTTGAATCAAAATATGCATACATAGAGAAAACCTTAGGCAGGATACAGACAAAGTGGGACATTTTGCAAGCAGCCCTATAAAGGCAAATATTTATATAAGAAATTTGCTTTCAAAGATGTCAAGTGCTGATATTTCAGTGAAATCGACTCAGCACTCATCCTACCCCCTTTCACCACCCACATCCGTTCCTCCATTACACATTGACTCCAGAGTCAGCACCATTGCTCAGGAAGGATCTTTAATTTTGCCAGGGAGACAATCCCCTCAACACAAGTATGTGGTCAGTGATAACATCTCAGTTATTATGAATAGGCAGTTCTTTGCATTGGTAAAAGCGAGCATTTAAAAATAATCATCTGTGAAGGTACAGAGCAGATTTAATTTGAATATTAATTCAAGGAGACAGCCTGCCTTAGATTTAATGGTTAGTGTGCTGAAATGGAAGAACAAGGAATATGTGTGGTGTTATGGGAAAAAATTCTATATATGTAGAGAGAGAGAGATGCAGAGACAGACAGACATACACACAGAAGGACCTGATGAAAATGTCTTCAAATTACATTCCTTCAAATTTTATGACAGGATAAAAGAAGTTGGGAGCAAATGTAGATTTTCAGATCTTTAAAGGGAAGGTACTTAGGCAGTAGAATATAAAATATGGAGTGTCTATATGATAAATCAATTTTTTTTGTTTATACCAAGGTGGAGTATGTAGAAGAGGGATAAGCTTAAATCATTGCAAGTTTTGTTTTCATTTTGTCCATTTATACCACTAGTTCCACAAGCATTCATGCATTGTGATACAAGCACATTTAATGGGAATTTAAGTGAGATTTAGAGTTGGATAACAAAATAATCTGAAATAATCACAATTATACTGATGCTAAATAGTTACTATTAATTTATATATATTAGATATACAGATACAATCCACGGATATTTCTCCAAAATATCAGTTCAATAAATACCATACAAATAAACATATTTCCCACTGATATCAGAGTAAGTGAAATATTAATGAACATCAGTGCGGGCTGTCCAAAAGAGGGCAGGGACATCTCTCCCTGACCTATGTTCTGCCAGCAGCAGCTTTGCTGTCTTCCAAAAGTCCAGAGGTCTATGCTCAAGCCCACGGCACAAATCCGCATTTCACCTCTCATCATCCTGTTCTGTCAGGCTGTCAGTCTAGCAATCCCATGGTGGATGCTCCTTGTCATACCCGCTGGCTGGACAGCCAACTGCTACGCAGGATCAGGTCTTGCCCTCCAAGTGGATTCATACCGATGCATCCGATCACTGAAGCCATGCTGTGGTGCTGTGTGTGAGGTCGCACAGGCCCGGGCTCTGCTTCACGATTTGTAGAACTATGGCATTGTCAACAGTCTTGCACGGATGCATATTCCATTCCATATGTGCCTCAAAGCATGCCCTTCTTTTTTGTAGGGAAATCTGAGCTTCTCCTGTGTGGAGCCCTACACAGTGCCTGTCTTTTTCAATGCCACAAGTTACCTGGAGGTGCCCGGACGGCTTAACCAGGACCTGTTCTCAGTCAGTTTCCAGTTCAGGACGTGGAACCCCAACGGTCTCCTGGTCTTCAGTCACTTTGCGGATAATCTGGGCAACGTAGAGATTGACCTCACTGAAAGCAAAGTGGGTGTTCACATCAATGTCACACAAACCAAGATGAGCCAGATAGACATTTCCTCAGGTCAGTGGAACCTATTTGACGTTTGCTCCTGAAACTGCTAATGTGGTTTTCTAAGCTGGCATCGTGTGTTGTTTTGTTGGTGCTTCATGCTTGGGATTATGTTTTAACTCAGATTTTAGAGATACTTACTTTTATCTTTGCGCCATTTTGTGACTTTTTTGGATCTCCTAAAAACTATTTTCTACCACTCTGGAGATACCTCTTGTTTCCTCGATCAAGCTATAAAACCTGGGTTAGGGCTTATTGGTTTCACTTAGAAGGGCACTTCATATAAAATTTTCAAAAGCAAAAATGTTAACTGTTGGTCCTGGCTAGAGTTGGCTCCACTACTTTCATTCTTCTCTACTCCTTCCTCTTTGCCGAGTGCTGAGTCATGGCCAAGCAAAGAGATACTTGTTTTTAAATCAGTTATTTGAGATTGTCTCAGACTCATAGTGGTCCCCAACCTTTCTTGCACCTGGAAATGGTTTCATGACAATTTTTTCATGGCCAGGGTAGGGTAGGGTCTGTGGGGAGGGGAGGCAGAGCTGGGCAACTCACTGCCCAGTTCCTACCAGGCCACAGACCGGTACTGGGCTGTGGCCAGGGGGTTGGGGACCGCAGTTTTAGAGCATCAAGATCTATTTCTTAGAAATGTTAGTTCATATTTAATAGAGCAATTACTGGTCTTCTAAGTGAATATTTATGTTTTTTAAAAAAGAACGTATACTTTAAGAACATAACAGTATCAGGTATTTTTTTAATGTGTTTTAATTATTATGGATGTATAATAGTTGTACATATTAATAGTTATAGAGAATATGAGAGGTTTTGATATAGGCATACAGTGTGTTAATCAAATCAGGGTAATTAGGGCATCCATCGCCTCAAGCGTTTTATCATTTCTTTGTGTTAGGAACATTCCAATTCCACTCTTTTAGTTATTTTAAAGTATACTATAACTTATAGTCTACAGTATCTGGTATCTTCTGATTTCATGGACATTCTAATACCTTTTGCAATTAATAACAACATTATATTAACTTAATTATAACTTTAAAAGAATGTCCCACTACCTAAATTAAAACTTCATGGTCATGCTAAAATTGTGCAAATTATTGGGGGAGAAAACAAAGGTGAATACAAAGTGGAATGGCAAGATGCGTGTATCAACTGATGGAAGACTGGCTTGGCTAAAAATAGGATCATTTTTAAAGTTGGTATTGTAGTGGTATGATAAGCTGAAGCTTAAGTCATACTCTTGTTATTTGAACAGACTTAGAAACTTTGGAATAATCTTTGTTTAATATGGTACAAAGAAAGCTGAAATTGCAAAGTGTGAGATGTTACAAGTAAAAAAATAAAATTAGGCACGATATGGGACTGATTCATGGTAAAAATTTTCACCACATTTCTCTAGATGCTATTTGCAATGGTCATGCTTGTTTTGTGAAGAACTACTTAGAAATGGGAGATGCAGAGAAAACTAACATTTGCTGAGCACTTAGTACCAAATACTGAGATAATAATACCAAATACTGAGAAAAGTCATAACACAGAGCTCAAATGCATGAGCGTGGGCTCTGGTTTCTAAATATGCCATCTTCACTAATGACAACCTCTGTGTAAGCCTGACACGGTTTCCAACGCACTATGTTATTTGTGTCCAATTTGTTTCCCCTCTAGGCTATGTGATTCTGAGGGTAGAGGCCATGTCTATTCTATCTCTAGCACATAGAACAGTACCCATAACACGAGAGGTGCTCAGGGAATATTTCAATTCAAGTCTCCGGCCCTTTGAACTAGTGTTCATTGACAGACTATTTCCTGCTGAAAGACATCTATCTTCTTGTAAATTAGCCTTTGTGTTTCTGTATGGCCTGGTTGTATGACCGTCACTAAAAAGTATTTAAGGAAGACATAACTCTTTTGTCAGAGGTGTATTAAATCACTGAAGTCAAAATCTGCGGTGAAGTACCTATATAATCACTTTCTCTGTTTTTGCTTTGTGTTGTTGCTTTTTCCTTGAATGTTCAAAGTGATTAATCAACCGTATTTTATCATGACTTTCCCGTATAATTTCACCTGGGGAGATTTAGTGTAAATAGAAAATATCTGGAGAGACCAGAATAGCAGATAAAACAAATACACATACAAATGTTTACCACAGTTGAAAAACATCCCACTAGATTCTGTTATGATTAATGATCCTTTTCTAATGCCTAAACACACAAAAATAATATTAGTATGAAGTTCTCTCTCCTAGTATTCTATGAACAAATCCAATTTGGTGGCAGTGGGTTTCCATGTTACAGGAACCATTATATTTGAAAGAATAGATCTTAAACACAGTGATCAATAAACATTTATTAATTTGATTTGGTCTAATTTAGGACTCCAAGATATGGTCATGTAATTTAAGCTGTATTTACTTTAAAAAGTAAAAGAAAGAGCAAAGAAATCCAATACATGACAACTAATTCACCTTAATAGATTTTGCCAAAAGATGACAAAAATGGACTATAGAAATAATTTATCCTAGAATCTGTGCAAATTAAAGGAAACTGATATTAAATATAAATATCTCTATAGTCTCACCCTTATATAGTCCAGTGAAGATACATTACTGTTTCCAATATTTCTTTTTCTTCCATATACATTTAGTGGAAATTAAAATCTCATTAGTTGTCAGTGCTCACATTTGAAAAGACTAGTTAAAAAAATGGATAACAATCCATTTTAAAAAGTTGTATTTTTTACTCATTTATTCATCCTAAAAATACACGTGGAGTCCATAGAAGATAATTTCATCTGTATTTTAACAAATTCAATCAAATGTGTGAATAACTTAATGAAGTAGCAACATTAAGAAAATAGTTAACTCAGGACTCGTTTTTGCTTTAACAAAGGGAAATGTATCTGTATCATGTCTATTCTATTCTCACAAGCATGAGCATTGAAGTACGCCCATCAGTTTTTCCTTCTTTTTTGAAATGGCTTGGTTGCAAAAATTCAGAAAATGCAGAAAATCTGGAAGAGAAAAATAGCTACTGATAACGTTTTGGTGTACACTTTACAAAGCAGTGTGTTGAGAGATCAATACAGAGACTCTCAAATCCTGTTGTTGTAGACTGGTAACTTGGTTTTAGTTTTAGTTAAAAAGTTCTGCGGTCCAGGATGAAAGTAACTCAGGTGGTTTGACAAGCTTTTTGTTCCATTCTTGGACAACATTGTGGTTTGGGGATTAGTTCAAAATAAATCTTACAAATAAAAGAATGTTTAGTATATTGTTCATCATGTTTTGTACTTTTGCCTTCAAGTTGTGATTACGTTTTTTCAAGAGTCTCATTAATCGTTGACAACAGATTTAACTTATAAAGTTCAGTCAAGCTCTGAACAACCTTGAATTTGAAGAGTGGGTTATTTCTCCATGAATATATTTTTCAGGCTGCAACATCAAAAAAACATCAACTTTTAAAATGCATTCCATTATATTTCTTTCTTTAGGATGGCAGTTACTGATTTATTAATACATATTTATGCATTGCTTTTAACTAGGGATAGGTGGTAAAAGGAAAAGAAAACATAGACTAAAAAGGGACTAATAGATACCATCTGTTCACTCTGGGGGCAATATTTTAAATTTTCAAATTCAAAACCCTGGGGAAGGTGGACATAGAGCTGTGTTTTTCAAATGATTTTGAACAAAACACAGTAAGAAAACATTTTATGTCACACTCAATACCTACTGACACAAAGTTTTATGAAGTAAAACTTAACTTGCTATTTTAGATGCACTATGATAATTTTTATATTTTTATATTTTCTTTCTTTTTCATTAAAAATCTTCCATGAGCCATTATAATGATTTCATGCCCTAAAAAGAGTTTGGAAAACACTCACCTACAGATTTGTCTTCTCATTTCAAGAGTTGGAACTTTTAAAAGTTTCAGTTGCAGGCCGGGTGCGGTGGCTCACGCCTGTAATCCTAGCACTCTGGGAGGCCGAGGCGGATGGATTGCTCGAGGTTAGGAGTTTGAAACCAGCCTGAGCAAGAGCGAGACCCCGTCTCTATTATAAATAGAAAGAAATTAATTGGCCAACTAATATATATAGAAAAAATTAGCCGGGCATGGTGGCGCATGCCTGTAGTCCCAGCTACTCGGGAGGCTGAGGCAGAAGAATTGCTTGAGCCAAGGAGATTGAGGTTGCTGTGAGCTAGGCTGATGCCACGGCACTCACTCTAGCCTGGGCAACAAAGCGAGACTCTGTCTCAAAAAAAAAAAAAAGAAAGAAAGTTTCAGTTGCCTAGGGATATTTACCCCATCATTTGCTATCGGAAAACTAAATGTATCATCCAGAAACAATATTGTAATATTATAAGGGCAGGAAAAAAAGTATTAATGTATATTACTATCTGATATATAGCCAAAAAAAAAAAAAAACCTACCTAGCCTTTGAAAAAAGGATTTTATTGCAAAATGGTTCGGTTTTTTACTACTATATGCAAACAAATATGTAGAACAATACTCAGTGTTGTGTTCTGCCCATATTCATAAGGTCATAAAATGTGATTCAGCATTTATTAGAGAGAAAACGATTTCTATTAATGACTTCTTTCACTTATTGGGAAAAAAAGTCAATTTATGTCCATGTATAAACAAAGCCTTTCAGAAAAGTCATTCAGAATGTACCCTGTCCTCAATCAACTGCTTGCTTACACTCAAGTATTTGAACCTCCTTGTGTTGTGTATGTGGATATTGCTAAAGTAGCTGTTCAGCATTCACACTGCTTCAGAAATCTGTACTGAGCAAAGGGCATCTTTGTTTATATGTCTATTTCTGAGAAAATCTTTTGCGGCCTTGTTTTATTCACTTTTGTTTCTTTGTAAAATTTCCTTTGTAAACCCTCGAGTTGCATTCGGGTGTGTCAGGGGAAGGGAGTGGATGTTTCTGGAGTGTGCTGTGGAACACTGGCAAGTTCCCAGTTCAATCTGGGCAGATGCACTTGCTGGGAACCACTCGTAGCATTATCTACCCTAAGCAATTGGAATGTCTCTGTTCTTTGCTTTGTGAACATTTAAACATGTAAGCAGCATATTAATATTTGTTTGAAAAAACTAACTCATACCAATTTCCAAAGTTCAGTGATAACTTGCACTGAGAAATCTTTTTCATTACATAAAAACAAAGTCTTATTTGGGTTACAAATTTTTATGTTTTAAATGTTTACTGCGAAATTATTTCCAGCTCTGTAACTGCTGATATTATCTCAAAATTTCTTAAAATAAATTTTCATAACTAAAAAATTATATAATGTTCATCTATGTAGGTGTTATTTCAAATACTTCAAGTGATTTATTATGTTTTATAGCAAAGTAATTGGAGGTTTATTTTGTAATACATATTATATTCTTTAATGCAAGTAAAATCATAATTATTAGAAGCCTTAAAACTATCACTCCCCTTTGGTCCATTAAAGTTAAGTCATCCTGAGTAAAAGAAAATAAAGGAGTACACAAAAATACTGATTTCAGCATATATAATAATAATAATAAAGTAATTGAAAACAAACTGTTGAAAGAGGGTATCCTTTTGTGGAATAGTATTATGCCATTATAAATCATGTTTCTCAAATAAAATTTAATGCCATGGTCAAATATAATATTGTGAATAAAAATTTTTATTAAAACTTAAGTAGAATATGACCCCAATATTTTTATAATATATAATTGGAAATAAAATGATATCTCTGAAAAGTATAATAATTAACAATATTGTAAGTGGAAATTACATAGTATAAGTTATATCAATTTAAAAATTCTAGTTTCCCTACTTAATTAAAAGTGTATACAATCAATTTCTAAGAAGTTTGTTCTTAAGTAATAAGCTTCAACTTAATTTCAATGGCATTTATATTAAAAGATGGAATATTTTATTTATATTCAGATGCAGAAATATAGGGCTTGGGTCTATAACCTTTCATTATTTGAAAATACACATAACTAATTTTAAATAAATGCCACACCTTCCATGTAATTTTTAAACCATATTTTAGCATAGATAGATGGCTGATAATAGGTAGGTAGATAGATTCATATACTAAGGCATTTTCTCTTAAAACTACTGCTAGCTATCAGGGAATAGCATATTTATTTTTCTCTCTGAATGGTGAAAATCACTTTATTCCCAAATCTACATGCACTGCACTTCTACAAAAGAAGTGGCTAAAAATTAATTTTTAGATTTTCATACTTTTTGATGGGCTTGTAGATATCTAAGAATTTCCAGTAAAACTCAAATCTATCATTTTAAGGTGCTGAAGACAAAACGTGGCTCTGTACTCTTAGGGAGAATATAGAACTTAGGAATTCTGATTCATAGAGCACTATGCTCATTTTAATTAGGAGCCCAGATCTGTGCTGAAACAACATACATCCTCCTGTTTAGTAAATGCCAAAAGAAAGAAAGATATAGATGCATAGTATAGATATCTATTTAGACCCATCTATCTAGATAGGGAGATAACAGATATCCTTGGGCATATGTATAACACATTTTCCTAATTTTGTTTCCCCCAAATTCACAAATAGACTTGCTGTGAGAGCCACATGGTACCAAGTCAAAAGCATTTGAGTGAATGGTATGTTGCTCTTAGATAGCTTCACCCAACTGACTTTTTATTATATTTCAATTCCCTTAGTGGCTGTACTGTCATCATGCAAGCTGAGTGGAAATCTACTTTAATTATACATCAGTACATGCTGATGCACTTTTTCACATCAAGAGAAGTATTATATTGCAGAATGAAAGGGGAAAAAAAAGGCTTGAGGGGAGAGGGGAGTTTTATGATACTAGGTATTAACTTATTCTTTAGAAAGCAATGGGGGCATTTTAATTTATAATCACACTCCAGGATACCATTTCCATTCCAGCTTCTACAAGATTTCTAGACCTTTTAAAATGTTCTATGCCTTTTTCAAGGAAGATGAATAAAACATGTTGTATGTATGTGTATATAATAATTTTTAAAAATTGCAAGGAGAGGATAAAGTTTTAGTAAACTTTGATGGATAAAATGGAGGCAAAAACTACCAGCGGTGACCAGCTCATGTTTTAAAGGCTTCCATTTACTGTATAAATAAGTCAAAGAGAAAAAAATCAGACATCACTACTATGAACTAAGAATAAAAATGAATTATGAAAGAACAGCTAAGACCATAGCCCAGAAACTCCAAAATTAATACATGCATGTGGTTGAAGATGCTTCCAGAACAAGAACAGAGAAGACACAGAAGCGAATTAGCTGTTCTGAAAAGCCATTCTTTTTTTTTAATTGACAAATAAAATTGAATGTATTTATTGTGTACAACATGATGTTTCGAAGTGTATGTATACTCATTATAGCCTTTCTCCTTTATTATATTTAAGTGTAAGGGCTGAAACTTCATTTAAGGTTGAAACTTCTCTAACTGATAAATGAATATTTGGCAAACTTAAGCAATATAGATTTATATAGTAGAGAGATATCTAAGTCAACTTTAGATGTTTCGCCATTAAGCATCTAATTTCTTTCAAATAGTTAACAAAATAAATAGTGTTGACATGGAGCAATAAGCGTTTATTTACCTTCATAATCAGAAAAAAAGCACAAAGTCAAGGCACTGGATGGAAATCTCCCCCACCCTACCCCTACTCTCTTCACCCTTCCTTAACCTCATGATGAGAATTACCCAGGGATATTTAACTTTACCAGCAAATTCGGCCTGTGAGATAGTACCATTGACTACACTCTACCTTTTTTCCCCTTAATTTTTAAGCAATTTATGGAGAATTTAGGCTCATTGGATTATCTGTTGCTTGTTTATGATTAGTTATGGTAATGAGCCCCCTTTTGGGGAGGAATCCTGCAGATTCTGAGAACCTCCGATTGAGATCAGCTGAAGCAGTGACTCCTCTGCATGCTCAGTGTGGTGCACACACATTTCTTTGTCTCTTTGTTCATAAAAGCTCTTCATGAGAAAATCTGGGAGGAGGACACACAGCATTGCTTAGAAAGTAGTGACCTTTGGTAAACACTGCATCAGGAGATAATTATGCATATGACTCCATCTTTAATCATTGCTCAGTTTTATGACTTACTTTATTCTGAGTATTTCCCTTAAGGGATCTCTGACCCGAGCACAGATCCTGCTTCTGGTGACTAAAATTCTGTATTATTTCTGAGTCGACTTTCTTCTCCCAGTTACTTCTTTATTCCTTTCACTCCTTATGTCCCAATTTTTACAGTTAAAATTTTGCCTCGATCTTTGCTGTGATACTTAGTAGCATCTGTTGTTTTCTGAAAGAGGTTGATAACCTGCCTAGTATGTCTAGTCTCTCTACAAACACTTTCAGTCTTTCTGCTAGCACTTCCAGCCTTCTGGGGTCCTTCCACAGACTGAGATCTTGCTGCCACAGGACGTGCTACCCCACTGCCAGTTCCCTGCCTGGATATTGGAGCACTGCTTACCTCTGGTTCCCCAGTATTTCTTCTCTCTCTGATTCCAGTTCCCTGCTGTTTTATTTTTAACCTTGGCATCACAGACTTGATCAGTCTAGATTATGACTTCCTATTTTCTATGCATATTGTCTTACCCCTTTGGGCACGAGTTTAACCGTCTACCATCCTGAAATGCCTCTCTCAACCCCTGTGCAGATCTGTGCCAAGTCTCAGCCACTCTCTGGCTTCTTAGTCATCAAGTTCCTATCGCTTCTTGGCATGCAAATCTAGCATATCATTTAAATGGGAAAAACTGTAAGCAGAAAAGTACATACAATCCCCCATGGTCTGAGCTTTGGTTGAGCAAAGATGTGAGCTGACATCACAGCCAAGGTTCCAGGAGCAAGGGACCTGCACGTAAAATGCTTTGGATAATTAGAGGAGCAGTAGCCAGGAAAGTTGCCTTGATAGAAAAGGGGTGCCTCTGGAGTCCAGTGGTGCACTTGGCCAACTTCTTCATTGTGCTTACTCAGAACTGCTGAGCTGGCTGTCTACTGTGCCACTATAAAGGTTGAAGGAAGTGAGGCTTCTTCGATCATCCAGATGTGTCTGTCATCGAATCCTGACATCACAATAATGATTGTGATAATAGATAACAGCAAAAGCTTATACCATGCCTGCCACTGCGCTAAATCCTTTACATTAATTATCTTGCTTAAGCCGCCAATAACCTTAAAAGTCTTGCACTACAATATGGAAAAACCTTCTTTCTGTCTCATTTATGTCAATGGCAAAATCATTCTTCTGGCAACCCTAGTTCAAAACCTTGAGAAAAGTCAATTTTTTGTCTTTCATCTTTACCCAGCACAGGCAAAGATTTAACAATTACCGCTAGCAATTGTAAAGTGCCTCACCCATCCATTAGCTCCTCACCCTCATTCAGAAACTCATCATTTGAAATGATAATCATGGGCATCTTAATTGCCAAAAGAATGTTTCTTTCAATCACTGACCTATTTATGATGGTTTAGAAGTTACGAGCATTGGCTCTGGAGCCAGACTGCCCACTGGTTAATATTGATTGCGTTCTTTCTCTGCTCCAGTCACTGTTAAAACAAAGATAATGTGCTCAAATGCTTTAAGCCCCTTAATTCTCTCGACAGCTGCATAGGATGAAGGCCATTATCAACTGCATTTTATAGGTTAAAGAAACACAGGCATAAAGATGAGAACTCACCAGGGCTCCTCCAGCTATTAAATGGCAGAACTTGAAAAGGAGTCCAGAAAGTTTGAGTCTGAATTCAGCATACTCGGCCACTCTATAGATCTACCTATCACATTCACTCAACACTTTAGTTTTCGTCCACACAGGATCAGGTATTGTTGAAAAGGACACATCTGAAATATTTGCTGAATGAAGAACATAAGATTGATGCTGTCCACATCCTGTCTCATTAGGATTCTCCTTTTAAGTCTTCGGTTCTCAACCCCCAGGCTGTGGACCAGCCTACCGGTCTGTGGCCTGTTAGGAGCCAGGTTGCAGAGCAGGAGGTGAGTGAGTGGTTGGTGAGCAAGAGTGAAGCTTCGTCCTTATGTACAGCCTCTCCCCATCTCTAGCATCACCACATAAGCTCCACCTCTTGTCAGGTCAGCAGCAGCATCAGATCCGCACACGAGCCCGAACCCTACTGTAAGCCGTGCATGTGAGGGATCTAGGTTGTGCTCCTTATGAGAATCTGCTGCCTGATGATCTGTGCTGGACCTGAGGCGGTGATGCTGTTGCCGAGGAGCGGCTGCAAATACAGATTAGCATTAGCAGAGAGGTTTGCCTGCACGATAAATGGAATGCACTTGAATCATCCTGAAACCATCCCTCCTCCGTGGTTCCTGGAAAAATTGTCTTCCATGAAACTGGTCTCTTCTGCCAAAAAGGTTGGGGACTGGCCGGGCGCGGTGGCTCACGCCTGTAATCCCAGCACTCTGGGAAGCTGAGGTGGGCGGATCGCTCAAGAGCAGAAGTTTGAGACCAGCCTGAGCAAGAGCGAGACCCTGTCTCTGCTAAAAATAGAAACAAATTAATTGGCAAACTAAAAAATATATAGAAAATATTTAGCCGGGCATGGTGGCTCGTGCCTGTAGTCGCAGCTACTCGGGAGGCTGAGGCAGGAGGATTGCTTGAGCCCAGGAGTTGGAGGTTGCTGTGAGCTAGGCTGACGCCACGGCACTCTAGTCCTGGCAATAGAGTGAGACTCTGTCTCAAAAACAAAAAACAAACAAACAAACAAAAAACACAAAAAAGAAAGGTTGGGAACTGCTGTTTTAAGTATTCTTTTATTGTTCCCAATTTCTCTCTCACATTATCCAAGTTCATATTTCTAAAATGCAAGGAAAGTGCTTTAATTATTCTCGGTTTTCTAAAGGATAAGTCCTGATGTCTTAGCATGTCACACAAGGGCATGTACAAGCCAAACTGGAGTATTTAGCCTTGTTTTTCTTACTTTGCACCACATGCTTTGACCACTGGCCACTATCTCCAGGAATTGCTTCCTGTATACACCACCCTGGCAAACTGCTGCTCATCCTTCATGTCCAGTTTTGGTATCATTCCCTTCTCCAAACCCCTGTGAATAGTCCGCCATCCCCTAGTATAGTAGAGCACCTCGTATCTTAAGTAATAATTTTTTTTTGTTCCATCTTAAATTGCAGACTCCTCCGTTACCATATGTCACTCCTACCTGTCCTCCTAACACTTACCAACACTTGTCCGAAAATAGGCAGTAAGCACTTTCATCTTTGCTTTCTTTGTTGGATTTACGCTTGGACTATCGTGGAGTTTCCTTACTCTTCTTTCTGCCTCCTGCCTCTCTGAATAAGTCCATTCCACACATTCCCATCTGATTAAAATTTCAAAATGACTGTTCCTTTGTGTCATGTTTCCATTCAAAAATCTTCCATGAACCCCTAAATTTTTAAGCTTAAGTCTCATGTGTTCTCAGCAAAAAGCCTGAATACTCATCCCTTGGTGATCTCAAATTGTTTTAAAATTTTAAATCACTCTTAGCGTTTTCACTTGTTGTACAGTATATTTGGCTCCTATAATTGAAAATGCTTGGTCTTCTAAAGCTTTCTAAGAGCAATTATCCTGCTTTAAGTTTGCCTGCCTACCTCTGAGTCTAACACAATGTCTTACGTGTGGCATGTTTCCAAATATCCAGTTGATTGATTTTTTTTAAATGAACCAATACCAAGGTGTTATAAACTGTAGCATTATATTTCTGTTGTCTTCATCAATTTATGTAAACCAAATGCATTGTGAAAGGAGAGTAGCAAATATCTCAAAGGAAATAATTGCTTAGCTGTGGGAGGCTAATATGTGTGAAATTGATCAGGACTTGAATTTTATTAATAATTTGATACTTTTATAATAAGAAGAGGTTTTTTAAAAAAAAAAAGATATTGAAGCCTAGAGCCGTACTGGGTAAACTATTTTATGAATAAAATGAAAGCCAAAAAATGTATTCCCAGGAGCATGATGTGAAGTAAAACCTTGAAATTAGTCACATTCCCTTTGTATTTATTTTTTTCACACAATACAGAAAAAAAAAAAGTGTAGTATTAAAATTAATGTAGCTTTATTCTCTTCTTCAGGCTTGGGAATGCATTCGACATAACTCCAGAAAAAAAAATAAGGGAATCAAAGATTTTTGTACTTTATACTCAAGGCCTCTCATCTCTAGTCAGTTCTACACTGGATTAAAACAGAGACTGTCTATTTATTGCAGGAGCCTAATCTGACTTGCTTTGTTAAGGGGAACAGTGTTTATGGAGGATTAAATCATGTTGTCTCTGACTTTTTCTATTTGGTAACTTCGGGCAATAACATTATTGTTTAGATAACTAAACAACAAAACATAAACTTCGGAGTCACTTTATACGTGGACATGAGAACTAAATGTCACCTCCACCATCCCTCTGTCCCAACACCAGCACATCTGTCCTAGGGTCACATGTGACCGTACAGCACCTGCTTAGCACATTTTATTCTGCTATGGTGGGCAGAATAGAGCTAATAAATTCTCTACTTTTACCCCATAGTCTTTATAAGGCACATAGAGGAAAACGTGAAGTCTGGAGCATAGAGGTGGGTCCGTTGGCAGGCAAATTTCTAACCCTTTCTCTCCGAAGAGCTACTGGATCCTATTTCACTCAGGATGATCAGTGCCATCATCAATTAGTCACATTCCCTTTGTATTTATTTTTTATAGCAAATAAAATATAGCAAATGGTCCATTCATGAAAAGCTTGATGAGGGAAATAAACCCTTGAGAGTCTCTATAAGAAATATTTCCCTGAGGAAACTGAAAGAAAAAGAGGTTGCTCTATATCTATAGCGGTCCTGCCTGGAGCAGTTTCAAAACACACAGTGCAGTTTATGCCTAGAACAGCCAAAGGGCATCACTGTGGGGAAAAAACTAACGACTAGGGGCTCCATTGCCGTGACCGAGCATGTCCCCAGCAATGTTACCTGACTGGTAGATGCTGGGTGAGTGGCTGGGTAGGTGCAGGTGTGCACATGCACTTTATAAAAAAAAATCCTTTAATCTTTAATGAAGTAAAAATCCTTAAAATTCAATAACTCTATTTCTAATTGAGTGCTATAATGCCTCCACTGTATGATTTTATGATTTCCAAAAGAGTGAATCAGTAAGATGATATGACTTCAAAAATGTCGGAATTATAACTCATCCTAAATTTGTATGAAGTGCTTGATTTCTTTCTTTTTCTTTTCTCAAATGTTTAAACATTTACTAGGTAAGCAACAAAAAATAAGAATGCCTACCCTTTCTAATTCTCTTTTTTTTCTCTCTTAATAAAACCATGACAAGTAATCCAGGGAAGTGAGGAGAAGAAATCTTGAGGGACTGATTTTCTAAAGCAGACTTTCTCAACTAGGGGCGATTTTGATCCCCAGGGGATATTTGGCAATATCTGGAGACATTTCTGGTTGTCACACTGGGGTGTGAAGGATGCGATGCCCTGGCATCTAGTGTATACAGGCCAAAGATCCTGCTAAATATTCCACAAAGCATAGAACAGTACTCATCAACAATCAGCTTCCTGCTGAACAAAGATTTATTTGGCCCCAACTTGGTCAGTAGTGACCAAGTTGAGAACTCCGGTCTGAAGGATCTCCTCCCAACATCACACTACAAAAGCAGAGTGCCCTGCAGGGAGAAGGCCACACTTCCTGCAATGTCCCTTTTCTCTAATGCTAAATAGCAAGCTAACAAGTTTAGACAAGCTGACTCCTGGGGTCCCTTTTAGGTCCATTTAGAGTTTTTTCCCTTTATCATTTTACTCTATGTTAGAGTTTCTTGTTTTCCATTGAAAAAATCCCAGACTCTTCCCATTGACTTTTGCTTTTTATTTTTTAAGAGGGAGTCTTGCTCTGTCAGCCCATCTAGAGTGCAGTGGCGTCATCACAGCTCACTGCAACGTCAAAATGCCTGGCCTCAAATGGTCCTCCTGCCTCCACCTCCCAGAGTGCTAGGGTTATGGGCATGAGCCACGGCGCCTGGCCACACTTCTGCTTTCTTTGCAGAACTTTTGCACTGCCAAAGAATGCAGAGACGTTGTCGATTCATCTTGGTGTGGTCAGAGCTAACCATACGATGAGATGGTTCTCCACATAAACACTCTTGTGCACTATTTCTAAACCATCTTTTGTTATCTTTTCCCACGAACTCCAACTAAATATTTAACTTCTCCAGTGCCTTCTTTCTCTATAACTTGTTGTTGCCAGTTTTTTTTTCAGTAATAGACATAAACATAAATTATGAGTCTGTGTGTGGACTTGACATGTGGCGGCAGACAATTCTTTATGAATAAATGGTCAAAATAGTTGATTGTCGATATTAGGTTCAGGTATTATGAAAATGTCATGATCTTATGGTGAGAGAAAGAATATTAGAGCAGAAAGGAGACTTAACTAGCATTAGTTTTCATTCCTTAGGGCTCTAAGTAGAGAGTCAAAGAGAGAGAGCTGAGGCATGAGACAGCAAGGAGAGGGAGCCATGGACACCTTTGTCCTTCTGCAGTTTGGCTTCCTGTGTAGGAAGTGGCAGTTAGGACTGCCTTGCATCTTCTCTCAGTAGTCAACTTAGAAGTTCCTCTTTTTCCTTCTCCTTCTCCTCCCCCTCCTCCTCCTCTTCCTCTTCCTCTTCTTCATGTGTTCTTTCTAGCTGTTACTATCTCCCAAGTGGCCCTCTTATGTTGCTACTGATGACACTGGAGATGTTACTCCATTTCTGTAGCTGCTGAACACAGGAGGCCAATCTTCCTTGTACTACCTCTATTTCCTTTTACTGCCCTTTATTAACCTGGCCTTTGATCTTACAAAACATTACACAGCATCCTGTGTGAGTCATAATTTGGATGAAGAAATTATATGATAAGAGGGAGAAAGTCACAGTCCTCTATGACAAACCTCTCATGTGTGTGACTTTAGTCTTGCCTGCAGATGGCATATGCACACATGCACAGTCCTTCTTTCCCTGAATCATTCGTTATTACGTATCAGGTGCCTGGTGGGTGAAGCACTGGGGATATAAACAGAGTGTCCTAGATGTATCACATAAACGTATAAAATATTTATAGGTTATAATAGAGGCTATAAAGGAAACACACAAAACTATACGGTTAAGATTTAGGCTCAGACATAGAAGATAAGAAAGGGTCAAGCTGGTATAGGAAAAACCTAACATACAGAGGCCCTATGACTTGAAAGCACTTAACTATTCAATGAATAGCAAAAAGGACAAAAAGGAAGAAATCAGCTTGGAGAGGTAGTTAGAACCCAGATCACAGAAGGTATAATAAGGTATAAGAAGAAGTTAGAATTGAAGTTCATTGTAAGTTTTCTTGTCAGGGAAGTGACATGATATGATTTTTAGATGATTTCTCTATCTACTGTGTAAGATAATGGATAGATAGGTAAAATCACTCATAGATTATAAAGAGGCAAGAATTAAAAAAGGGAGACAAGGCAGAAACTATTGCATAGTCTGGGATTATGTTAACAGTAATTTTCACTATGGTGATAGCTGTGAGGACGCAGAGAAGATACAGAGGATTTGAGACATTTTTAAAAGGTAGAACCATAGTGATTTGGCAATAGCTCTGTGCAAAGTGTGAAAGAAAGGTAAGAATCAAGATGAAACTGCAGGTTCCTAATTTGATTAACTGAATAGATAGTAGCCCCTTTGGCTGACGTGCAAAAGAATGAGAAGAGTTTGGTGAGACTCCAGTTCTATTTTGGACATGTGACATTTTAGATGTCTGCTTAGTATTTATGTGCACGAGTCAAACTGTCAGTTAGGGATGTTAGTCTGGAGTCCAGAGAAGAGTCGGGGCTGGAGCCATCAGCACATGGGTGGTGTTGGAAGCCAGAGGGCTCTATGGGTTTACTCAATGAAAACTGACAGAGGGCAGGAAAGAGTCCCAATCCGAGCCTCCAAGAACACCATCTTCCAGAAAGTGGTATGAGGAAGAAAAGCCAACAAGAGGACAGAGAATGGACAATTAGATTAAAAAAAAAATTCTAAGAGAGTGTGGCATCCTGAAACTTAAAGGAGTAGGCTTCCTCAAGAACAACAGAGTAACAATTATTAAAAGGAGGAGCATGATAAACCTATGTGAGCAACTATGTAATAAGAAATGCACTACTGAGACCTTGTCTAAGTGCACAACAGAATTGTAAGCAGTATAAGAATCCTATGCCAATATTTGCTTATGGATTTTGTGAAAGGCACCAACAGGACAGATGCCCTTTCCCCTGGATAGAGAAAACCTAGGCTTAAAGCTATTTCAAAACTGGAAAATGTTGTTGTATATTTATGAATTATCCGTGTCGATTTCTTGTATATTTCTGTTCGATCACTTTCTTCCCATTCCGTATGAGAAGTCACTCAAAGTATGCTCAAAATGGTGGAAGTCCAAAAGAAAAAAGAGTGGGTAATAGATAGTATTATAAAGAAAAGAGTATTATAAAGAAAAAGATAGTATTATAAAGATAGTATTATAAAGAAAAAGAATTGGAAATATTTGAAATGTCTGTTGAAGGAAGATGGGAGGATAAAGTGAAACCTGAATAGAGCCCAAAAGGACTGTGAAGAAATAGACTATCAGCCAAGGCATTTTTAAATGAAAATCAACAAATAGAAGGCACAGAACTAACATCTATTAAGGGGAGCTCTGTGACATATATTAGGTATTGGATGTATTTTATCTCAGATAATTGTCACAATAAATTCTGGAAAGCGTGTGCTCATCCTTTTATAAGGAGAAAGCCACAGCTTATAAAGGTCGCACAAAATCACTAACGTTTGCAGTGGCATAGTTGGTACTAGAAATGAATTTGCCTCTATTTCTAAACTTGTGTACTTTCTAGTACCTCATGCTGGTGGGAAAAAAATGAAGTGGAAAATTTTCTAAGAGCTAGGGAAAATGTTAAGTAAATTCAAGGCTAACTAAGGGGAGATGGTGTAAGTTAAATGATAAGAATGAGTGTAATTACTCATTTGTAAGTTTAGGCAGTAAAACAAAGTGAGAAATAGGCAGATTGATAATAGAAGCACCTATATACAAGCTGTTGAATAATAGGAAATGGCCAAATAGCATTAAATTTAAACTATACTCTTTTTTTCTGACTAATCCCTTGAAATATATTCACTTGTAGATGACAACTCAAATATTCACATACTGTCTGAGTATTTCAGGCAAACATCTAATTTGGTGGCCTAAGTTTAGCACTGCCATTCTTTATTTCACTTTCACCTGTGGAAAACATAATTGTTTTGTTTCTTGGCCAATAATTTTATGGAAAGCTTTTTCTAAAGGGTAAAAACAAAACAACTGAAAAAAAAAAACCATGCACACCTAAAATATAATTTTCATTTAGCACGTATTTGGCAGTCTGTTTTGTTTGCAAATCCAATAGATGATAGTTCTTTTCAGGGATTTTTTTTTTTTTATGTGTTGCTTCAATATGCTTCCACTGCTCCTGAACGGTTGCTACCAGAGCACAGAGCTGAGAAGAGCAGCTGGATCTATCTTTGGCTTTAATGCAGTAATTTGGAAATGGAACTGTCTTTGGAAAGCCTTCCTTGTTAATTTTGAAGTTTGGATGGATTGTGCATCCAAATATCTTTTTCCCTGATGCAGCTATGGAAAAGCTGTGTTACCCTATACTTTGCCAGTGAAAAATGGTGGGAACCATCATATCTCCTGCCCTCAAAAAGTATCTTGAATTTAATGATTATGCCAATGCTGAAATAGTCAGTACCCAGTGTACACAGATTTTAGCAAAGGTAATGACTCATGTACACAGAAGATTAACTCTACTTCAGGAACGTGCATGTTAATCTAGTCATATTCAAACAGTTTTAAAATCAGAAAGGCACCTAACTAGTCATTGGTTCTGTTCTCTGCCTTCCACTTGCCTAAATAACTAAAATGTATGAAACAATTAGATGAAGAGCAGTAGGCCGTGGAGGTTAATTACTTGGACTCTAGAACCTGAATGCCTGTGTTCAAATCTACCATATATTTAAACATCTGTCAACTACTTAATCTCTCTGTGCACAGGTTTTTCATTTGTAAAATGGTGTAATGAGAATAATGATAATATCTCATAGGCTAGCCATGAAGAATTGTGTGAAACGGTTAGAAGTGTAACTGATTCTTATAAATAGTAGGCTGTTTTATTGTTATGTTATTGGTACTGACTTTGATAGTATGGAAGCACAAAGGACAAAATCAATACCTCAAGTAAGTTATAATATAGTTGAGGAGGTAAGTATATAAATGGACATTTAAGTGTTTTAAAAATATTATTAGGCTTAATAAAATAACAGGCTTATCATGCTTTATTATGAGACAAATATATACTACAAACACTGCCCTTAAATGATATATTAGATCATATAAAATTAGAGTGAAAGAAATCTTACAGATCAGATTATTCACTGTTTTATTAAAAGATGGAAAATGGAGGCTCAGATGTTATGCGATGAGCCCAGGATTACACAGTTGTATACTAACGGGATCCAAGCAGGGTAAGTCTTCTGCAGTTCTTCCTTCCTGGACTTTTTCCATTGGTTCGTGCTGGCTTTACAAATTGAGAACAGGGAGATCATTTCAAATTAGTGGGGATCACAAAAGGGTGTGCAAAATATGTAGGATTTGAGCAGAGCTTTGGTGTACTTTTACAATTTGGCTAGGGAGACTTTTGGGAAGTAAAAGCATGAAGAAGGTAAGTGTACTACGGTCTTCTCTGTAGAACAATAGCAAGATTTTTGAGGGAAGCAGAGTCAGGAAGAGTGAGGTGGTACATAAATTTCCTCATTCATAACAAATATTTATTGAACATTTACTCTATGCCAACTTTACTGTGTTCTAGGCACCCAGTATAAATCAAGGCACAAAACAAAGATAGCTGACCTATATAGAGAGAGCTTGAATTGTGGCAGAAGTACACAAACAATACTTTACCATTATAATGTATAAATAAAGTATACAGAAATGATATGGAATATTAGAAGATGGTAAGTGAAAAGTATTATGGCAAAGAAAGAAGTAGGATAGAGGAATTGAGAGTGTGGGTGGGATGGGCGCTTAATAGTATAAAATACATCAGCATGGCCATTATGACAAAGATGACAAAAGAATCTCAAACAGGTGTTGGAGTTAGCCAGGTGGCTGTCAGGGAGAAGAGTGTTCCAGGCAGAGAGAAAAGCTAAAGCTAAGCCCACAGACAGGAGCATGTGTTTGAAGCACAGCCAGGAAGTCAATATTTCCAAAACAAGAGTGAAGGATGTGAGAGCAGTAGGAGAAGAAAGGTAATGAAGTAGAATAGCACCTGTAAGGCCGAAAGTTCACCTCAAAAACATTGCCTTTCACTGTGCGTGAATAGGAGGCAACTAAAGAGTTTTGAGCAGAGAAGTGGCATCATCTGTTTCACATTGTAAAAGGCCCTTCTGGTTACTGTGTTAAGAAGTAAATTTTAGAATTGAGGTTTGAAACAGAACTGTTAAATTCAGGTGAGAGCCGAGCTCATCGTGTGGTAGTAGAAGAAGAGCTGAAGTGTTGGGAAGTAATTGGATGCTGAATAGAAGTTGAAGTCAATCTCCTAATGGCCTGGGTGTGCTGTGTAGGAGAAAGAGAGGAGTCAAGTTTACTCCTCCAAGAAAGTGTCGTGTTCAGGAGGAAGCAAAGCAATGGCACCAAGGAGAAGGTATATGACTATGATGCCAAAAAAGATAAGAACTGAGAATTCACTGGTGACCTTGAGAAGAGAGGGCAGCTTAGAGGAGAAGCCTGGAAAGCCTGGCTTTACTTGAAAAACAGGATTAAGTAAGATCAGAGAATTAGAGACAGGAGTATAACCATCTCATGGGAGAAATTTTGCATAAAAGAGATGAATAACTAGATGGGAAATTTGGAATGAGAGAACTTTTTTAAGTTAAAAGAAATAAAAAGAATATGTGTTTGACAATGGAATGATCCAGTAGGTTATACAAAATTATGGAATACTTTCAGTCTCTTCTGGCTTGAGTTAAAATAAACTGTTTGAAGGAAGTATGGATGTTTACCAAGAATTCAGACACATTTTAAATTTAATTGCAGTTATTTACTTAAGTCTTGGTCTGAGAGACAATAGTTCATTATTCAACTAAATGTACTATATATGGGTTTTGGTGTATCAATATGTAAAAATTACACCGAGTTGCCACTTTTAATATTACACAAATTGATGAACTGAGAAAAGATTCTATGCAGCTAAAGTTCAGCACCTACAGTATGTGCGGGAAATATGCTGAATAAACACAGAAATGAATGCCTTGTTCTCAACTCTGACATTTAAAGAAAACTCACAAATGCTTTGTTTGCCAGAAAAAAATGTCAATGCAAAAGATTGTCAAATAGACTATATTAAAATGGTCTTTTCCCTTCTTTTAGGAATTCTTACCTGAGTTTTCTTGCTTTTTCTGCATTGCATACACCCTGTAAACACACATAGTGTGCTTTAAACTCTCAACATGCTTTCATTGATGTTATCTCATCTGAGACTTAAAAGCATCTTGAGAGGCAAGGAGAAAAGGTACAGCTCTTTTCAGGAGGACAAAACAAGGGTCTATCAAGGATTGTCAAGAATATAGTAGAGAATATTTCTGTTCCTGGATCAGATGACTTTTATCATTCTGCCCCAGACCCTGAACTTTAATAACTGGACTGGCCACACACATGTCCTCATCATATTGTGTGCCACCTCAGTAGAAGTTTGCTAAATGATTTTTTAAAATGAAAGTAATTATGGAATCCTCCTAGAGGAGATCATCTTACTTTTCCACTAGTCTGGTCACAATCAGTCTGTCACCTTTGACATCACATAACCCTGAGCCTTATATGGACAGCACAAAAAAGAAGAGAACTATCCTTTTGTTTTGTTTTTCCATCTCCACACTTCTCTCCGTTAAAACCCAGAAAGGCCAGAAAGCCCCTAACATAAACCCACCTGACTTCATTTTCCATTTATCTCCAGACATGGCTTTTTGATGTCCTGCTAATAGCCCAAGAAAACAAATTTTTTTATTTTATTTCAGCATATTATGGGGGTACAAATGTTAAGGTTACATATATTTCCCATGCCCACCCCCTTAAATCAGAGCTTCAAGCATGACCATCCTCCAAATGTTGCACATCTCCCACTCATTATGTTTGTATAATTCCCATCCCCTCCTCCCTCCTCCCACCTGCCCGACACCTGATAAATGTTATTCCAAGAAAACAAAATATTTTTAAGAAATTGTCAACAGGATTGACCTTCAATTATTGTCTCATTTATGTCATCTCTGGGTGGCCAAGCAGGGCCCTCCACCCCAATCTTCAAGTCCCCAAATCTACTGAGCACATAATGCTGGAAATATTTACATTAGAGCATTATTTTTTCCGTGGTAATGAGCAAGAGTTTTGACCCCTGTTAAAAGGCAAGTATTTTTGGAAGAAGTTTCACATCTTCCCTGAGATCCAATTTTGATGTGAATATTGTACAAGAAATGATTAGGAGGAAGAGGTTACTGAAAAGGGAAGGGAAAGAGAAGTTAGCCTGACTGAGAACAAATAGGACTGTTTTGTAAAGGCCAGTGCTTTCCTGTAAATGCACTTTTTTTTCCAGAGCCGTTGTCCTGTTTCTTTTCATTCCCCAGGTTTGAGCCACTTCCTCAAAGATGCTCTTCCTGAGCGTCTGTTCTGTTCAAGGCTTACCTTTATCTCTATTGTTGCACTCTGCTTATTTCCTTTATCATCTGTTTTTAATAATATGCAATTATTTTTTAAAATTTTCATTTGGTTCTTATTTATCTCTGCCACTAACATAAGCTCTTTGAAAATTAAATCCCACATCCCTGGTTTCTCATTGTTTCCCGAGAGCCTAACTCAGTGCCTGGCACAAATACATGTGCTCAATACCCTTGGCTAGATGGATGAGAAAATGAATGAATCAACAGTATGGATGAGTTTCATATACTTTTTATTCCATCCAGATATAAATATACAATATTTATTAGAAAAGATGTCATAAATTATTAAAATTTAATTTAAATTTTACATTACATATTGATGTTTCATTATCAGTAATTCAATTAGTAGCACATAGTGGGATGTTATATTGATTTTCTAAAGGGCTTTAATAATTTCACATGAAATTAGCAATAAGAAATGCAATTTAAATACTTTTCATGGTATAAAGAAGTAATAAAAACACTCAGCTAAATGGCAATTTAATAACGTAAAGTTTCATTTGCAAATCTCTCACTTCTCTGTGCTCATACTAACACTGTCTTCTCTTTTACTTTCCCCAATGATTTCTCATATTCAGCTTTAAAATTGAAAAGTGATTAAACATGTCAAAACAAATAACTCTGCATTTTAGGTTTTCAAGTAAATTAAAATTTCATGGACCTCTTGAAAACAGTCATATGGAAACATCTAATAATAACCACGTCAGCTTCTAATGGAGCAAGTTTCCACCAAGCTTAAAAAAAACCTTTAATGTTTGTATAAATCCATTTTGAATGATAGCTGAAAAAAATTAAGTTCAGCTCATCTCTAATAATGCTATTTATGATAATAGTTCTTTAGTGGTTTTATTCTGCACCATGGATTGCATGCACAACAGGAGCATGTGCTGGATATATTTATGAAAAGAAGCTACTTCTCATACTGTTAAGTTAAATCACATCTTATTCTGCTGACCTGAGATTCAACACAATTAACCTATTCATTAGTTGTAAATAAGATAGGACATAAAGTGAGGTTTAATCCAAGCATTAACACATCTGAAAATAAATGGTAGGTGTTTGTGTCTCAGAGTGATTTTTCTTCAATAATAAACAGCATTGGCAATGCCTAAGTCTATAGCAAAAGCTGAAGGATGGAATTTTCTGTCTCTATCATTCTCCCTTCCTATATGTGCCAGAATGAATTATGTCTGTGTTGAGCAGCTACTGGAGGCCAAGCACCAAGCAATGCACTTAGAAGATATAGAGAGAAATAAAACAGGCTCCCTAAGCAGAAAGAGGTTATTCTCTAAAGGAGGAAAGAAATTTCAAACAAAAAATTACAATACAGTGTAATAAATTCCATAAAAATGATGTATAAAAGTTGTTTCATGTATAAAGAAAAGAGCAACTTGCTTCCCCAGAGGGTTCAGTGGAGATTTGACAGAGGAAGTAACATTTGATCTGAGACATAAAGGAAAGGTCAGGGTCCTCGATTTGGGCAAGGAAGTAAATCAGTCTAAACAGGCAAAGGGAACAGCATTTACAGGACATGACACTGTACGTCTTTGGGCAACTTTAGAGATGTCTAAAGCACGAGGACCATTTAAAAAAAAAAAGCAGAAATTGCTTACATTAATTCAAATTGGGAAATTGGGAAATTTTGCATGTCCTTCAGGGCTGCAGTCCTTAACCCTCAAGTCTCAGACTGGTACCTATCCATGGCCAGTTAGGAACTGGGCCACACAGCAGGAGGTGAGCAGTGGGCTATGGAATGAAGTTTCATCTGTGTTTACAGCTGCTCCCAATCGCTCACATCCCCGCCTGAGCTCTGCCTCCTGTCAGATCAGTGGTAGCATTAGATTCTCATAGGAGTGAGAACCCTACTGTAAACTGTGCATGCAAGGGAGCTAGGTTTCATGCTCTTTATGAGAATCTAATGTCTGATGAGCTGAGGCGGAGATGCCAGTGCTGGGGAGCGGCTGCAAACACACATTATAGCAGACAGGTTTGACTGCACGATAAATGTAATGGTTTCCAATCATCTCGAAACCATCTCCCCTCCCCACCCAGTCTGTGGAAAAATTGTCTTCCATGAAACTGGTCCCCGATGACAAAAACGCTGGGGACTGCTACGTTAGGGGACTCAGCAGTAATTCAGTAACAAATTATCCATTTATTCTATGGGTAGCTATTAGAAGTATGTAGGTAAGAGAATCATACAATCAAATTTGCATTTGAGAAATGTGATTTTTGTGCCAGTGTTTAACTTTCATGTCTCTAATTTTTAAAGGTATATGTATTGTTAAAATACGTACACATGACATTAGAGGTTGCAATAAAGATAAAACTAGATGAACCAAGCTTTTAGAAAGTCAGACATATCATATCCATGGAGCTCAGAAGTTGTTTGATTTGGATGAAAACTTTTAAGAAAAAACTCTTTTGGGACATATAATATACAGTTCAGACATATAATCAACTCTATTCATTTTTTAATGTGGATTAAATTTATCAATTTCAATGTTAATGTTTTAAAATATACTAAACAAGGTAAGATATGCTCATCTCTTTTTAATCATAACCATATTTTCTGAAGACTAGCATAAGTACATGATCTACAAATAATCCTTTTTATGCTTACGGATTCACATATGACTGACTCAAGTATACAAATCATAATTCATTATGTATCTAATAAACAGTCATCTTTTGGGTTGTCTAACCCTACGGTTAGTTGCCTGGCATTAAGCAGTTGAGAAAGTATAATTTGTTGAGACGCTAGAAACATAATAGATTTGCTTGAATAAGTTCAATATTATTTTTACCTACCTAGCCACTGAATATCTATGACCGACAAATTGGATTGTCAATATCGCAAGCAATTGCAAAACAAGATAGCTGTTTTCTTAAATACCATCATAAAACTAGGAAATTTCCAGGATAATTTCAATTGATGTAAAAGTAATTATTCAATATAAGGACTTTTAATATAAGGGATGTTAATGGATGCTTATCAATTATTACATACAGGCCATTTCTTTCACTTATGTTCATGTTCTTAGGAACCAAATGTGTTTATTAAACTGTGGAAATATGGAATAAAATGTCCTAGTTAACCTCTGGTTCAGAGGAGAAAGTGTTGCTGGGAATTTATTATTGTAGAAGTTTTTTCCAAGCTACAAACCATATCGCCGAATGCTTTTGTCCCTGTCAAGATTTTATTTTTGAATAGTATAGCTCTATTTAATCTACAGTCATTCATTTGTATTAATTAAGCATATATTTATAGAATATCAGTAGTTTTTATTGCATACAATATGCCCATCACAGAAAATTTAGAAGTTTAAAACCCTAGAAGAGCTCAGCATTTAACAAGCAAGATATAAAATTGCAGAATGATGTGTTAAGGACTATAATAGATGTGTGCTTTTAAAAGAGGCAACTAAATCTTAAGACAGGAAGTTGTTTGCTTATATTTATTTTCTGCTGTTGATAATGTAATGTTTCAGCTAAAAGATGTGGAAGCATGGAGTGAGAGGGAGGAAGAGTAATGCCATTAGTGGAGACAGAATGCTCAGCTGCACAGAGTTGATTTCATAGCCAGAAGCCTAAGAGAAGAAGAAAGAAGCAGTTGAGTAAGCAAAGAGCTGATCCTATAGGATTTTGCAGGCTTAATAAAGGAATCTGGATTATCTCCCAAAAGCTCTGGCAAACTATTAAAAGATTTTTGGAAGGAACATAGGTTTTCATTATTAGCAGCATTAGAAGTGACCTGAAAGGAACATTCAAGAGAGAGCAGATAAGTTTGAAAGGACTTAGTGACCAGTTAGTTGGTATAGGTAAGCAAGGAAAGGGGAGGTTATGAGGGCTCCCAAGTTTAAGACTTGGGTGACTTGATAAATGATGGTGACGATAACAGAAATATAAAATCTAGAAAAAGAAACATATATGGGGGTGAGAAATTGAGCTTAAGACATGTAATGTGTGAAGTACTGGATGGATAGACCAACTCAGATTGAAATAAGCAGAAGTAGGAGAATATGGATTCTCCTCCTGATACTTTGGTATGTGGGATAGGAGTAAGTAAGCGTCCTCCCATGAGGGTGTTTTGTATCCTGGGTACTATTGTTTAGTTGGCCTGTCTTTTGAGCACAAATGTGTATGTGGTAAATGCATACTTTTATGTGTAATTAAGATATGTATATGTGTTTACCAGTATATACTTGTAGCATAGTGGCTAGCATATAGTAGGAACTCAACACCAATGTATTGAATATGTTTGGAGCTCCACCCACTTTTCCCTAAGAATGATTTTTCTGAGTGTTTTTGCACTAGTTCTTTTGAGTCCAATTTAAAAGAAAAGAGCTGACTTCCTTGAAGGATATGCTAACCTCTTTTTAGAACTGTTGTCCTCAGCTTGAAAAGGTTGTTTTTGCTTCTCTTAAAATTGAAATCTTAAAAAGAAATTGAAATATTTTCCTCTAAATATATCCATTCTAAAATGTTCTTTTTTATTCATTATTGTGCTGAATTAATCCCAGCAGAACTTTACAAGTTTTATTTGCTAAGTCTCCATTTCTTTTTTCATCAAGAGGAACTCTAATGCTAAAAATTCTAATGATAAAAACTCCATTTTTTTATGAGTTATCTGCTTTGATTCCCTCTCTGCTCCAGAACAAAAGAAGAAGAGCATAGGAAAGTATGTATTTAATCATAATACTTCATCAGGGAGCTGGATTTGCCTTATGTATGCTAGCAGGGCATATAGTGTGAATGGAATTTTAAAATTTTTATTTATTTTTAGTGATACATAATACCTGTACATATTTATGGGATACATGTAATTTTTGTTACATGTAAGTATGTGTAATGATCAAATAAGAGTGTTTAGGATATCCATTACCACAAGCATTTATCATTTCTACATGTTGAGAACATTTCAAGTCTTCACTTCTAGCTATTTTGAAATGTACAATATTGCTCTTAAGCAGATCAACAACAAAAACCCTGCCTAGGGTCTTATCCCCTTGGAGCAAAAACCATCTTTGGCAAACCCTCAACTTCCTTTTTTGTCCACTCACAAATGTTCCCTCTGTCTCTCAGTAGCAAAGATTTATCAGTATTCTACTCTGGGGTGCATGGGAACACCCATGGATAGCTGGTCTACTGATGGCTCATCAATATTCTTACTTAGCTTAGCGTTTATGTGACTCCATGTATCATTGGTTAAGATGTAATCTTTAGATTATCTGCAGAGCTCATTTAGTAAAATAAAAAAGCAATCTGTCTTTTAACTTTTATTATGAATAATGTTGTACAGTACAAAGTAAGAAAAGAAAAAATTCACTTTCTTTTCATGAGTGAGTAGTTATTCTTGCTTCTGATCTGTTAATAATTAGTCAATCCATCATTAATGGCAAAAGCAATCCGGCACTTCTCCATATGTTACATATGGATGTAGACAGGTATAAATTTAGGAATTGAAAATGTCTCCTATGGATGCAAGTATGCTGGAAATCTTTGGTTATAATAGCCCTTTTACACAGTATTTACTGTCCACTTAATTTTCTCTGTTCCCTCCCATCAGTCAGACCACAGCATGTGGGTTGGATGGCATGTCAAGTTTGGGAATTGTTGTAGTAGTTAACAAGCACCCTCAAAGCATTATTCAGTTTCAGCACAACCAGAAGCATAAGCATCTATAATTTTGGCTAACGTATGTCAGCTGAGCTAAGTAAGCGTGAAAACATGCTTGACTTTTTGGAAAAGAAGAGCCACCCACTCTAGGACTTAAGCATATATATTAATAATGTTTCTTAACCATCATGTCACACAAACACAGTAGCTTATAGCAGCGGAGCCTTGCCTTTCTCACTCACAGGTTTTCACATCAGCTGGGGTTGTGTTCTTTGCTCCACATGTATCTCATCTTGGGACCAGCAGCTTCTCTGGCTCTGCTCTTTTCATGGTGATGGTAAACATGCAGTGCCCTACGCCAAATCACACTAGCACAAGCCTTTGTCATGAAACCTACAGAGAGGTGAAGGAAAGCCAGGGAAACTGAACTCAGGCTCTAGTAGTGTCTGCCTGGGGTTGTATCTGCAAGAACCAAGGAAGCTGAAAAGTGTCTTAATGTAGTTGATGGTGGCAAGAGTCTGCAGGGAGGGGACAATGAGTCTCAGGCCATAAAAAGTCAGAAAAGAATGGATGGCTAGGCTCAGCACAAAAGAAGAAAAACACAACAATATCATAATAGTTACCTCCTTAAAATCTTTGAAACATATTTGGAAACCTATCTATCAAACAGAAAAAAATAATAATAATACAGCACTCATTATTAAAAAGTTAAAATATGTGACATATCTTTTTAGTGTGTTATTTGTATTGTACTAGTGTATTTAAAATATTTATAAGTACTTTAATAGGTTTTATTTTTTTTTCAAGTTACTTAAACAATTTCTCCTTCTAAAATATTCTTTAATCTCTCATCTCCTATAGTTGGAGAAGAACTACTACCTTATGAAATCTCCTTTATTATTGTGGCATACAATTATTTAGGTCTCATTTTGCCATGCAATTTTTATGTGACTATCTCATTATTCCAATTAAATTGTGATTTTTTTCTAGGGCAGACACTATATCACATCCTCTATGGATTCAGGAAGAAAGCTTTAAAGTTAGATGTTGAAGAAAGGTCTGTAAATAAATATGTTCAATATCAATGAAATGGATGAGCTTCTGGGATTTCTAAATTGGACATCTCGAATGGCAGAACAAAACACGGGACTTGCACTCCCTTTTCCCATTGTCTGTTCTTGAACAAAGTCATTTTAAGCTTTTCCCAGAGTCAGACGTTCAGTCGCATAAGGTTGAGTTTACAAAAGTAAGATTCATTCTGAAACTCAAGATAAAGCAAAATACAAAGAGAAAATGAAAATCTGTTCTAGTGTAAATCCCTCCACAACTAGAGAGATACATATTGACTTTTTTGGTGGCAGAGGCCTATGGGACAGGTGTTGATGCCTGAAATATTCCACAGATAAATGGAAGACTTTATTCTCAAGTGATCCTGGCATACTCATGTTGAAAAAGCAAAAGCATAATGGAAAGAATGTTAGTTTCCATATTTTAATACATTAAGAAACATGGGGCACTGAGTGTAACTATTTCTTAAATTTCGAAAGCCAAGTGTGACAGTTGCTATTATTTAATAGGACCGAGTTCATAAAAAATGCCCAACAGAGGCTGCTTGTTCGTTGTGAGACACGGTGCCTGCAGCTGCCTCCAGGTAAACGGTGACTAGTTTTACGATGAATAGACCTAGTATTGTAGTTAGGCTCTGTGCCAAAGGTGGCTCAAAAAGACTTATATGAAGCACATGGCTCCCTTTTAAATGTGCTTTTCATTTATTTTTTTTTAATTACTAAAATAATACTTAAATTCATTTTTTAAATTTAATTTTATTTTTCATTGACACATCATAATTAATTTTACAGCGTGTACTGTGAGAGATAGTTAAAGGTAAGAAGGAATAATATTTAAATAATGTAACATTTTGGTCTAATAGATTTCTAGAGTTGAAAGTAAAATAAATTTAAGGCTGCTTAGTTGATACTCTTCATTTTAAATATTAGAAAGTTGGAGTCAAAAAGGGTTAAGAGATTAGTTTTTTCTCAGTTTAAACCGTAATCCCTTCCCGCTGTTGTAGATTCTAACTTTAATTGTGCTTCTCAGATTGAGGGGACATCATCAACTTTTGGCTATAATATAATTGGCCCTTCCATGGATTTGCTCTGTTTAATGCTCCAGGGTGGCTCCATGGAGCCACTTTAAGGATTTCAAATGAAACCTGAGATTTGATAAGAAAATTTGGTATTTTAGGAATCATTTTGATTTTTTTTTTTGATGGGAAAGTAATTTCCTTATACTCCTAATCTTATTACCTGAGATGTTTGCCAGGAAAAAAATGAATCTTACTAACAATTATTTGGCTTAGCTGTTCCAGGGAGATTTATTGAGGTGGAATCTCAATCTACAGGTCACTGAAAAGCTCAATAAGAGATTCTGATATAGATCTCTGATTAAAACTCACTGATGAAATCCACTCTCTTTGATTGAGAGAATTAAAATCCAATAGTAAAATTATTCACCAGATTTTAAACAAACCTCGAAGTGATGTTGTTACTACATCTCTATAAGGCTGCTTTTTTTGTTGTTTAAATCTTTTACCTTCTGACCAACTCTGGCAAAAGTCAGACAGAAACCAACCTTTCCCTTTCTCAACTATTCTCAGCCATATATCTTTGCCATTTATATTAATGGTTAAATTTTTTTTATTCTTTTTTTTTTATTACAGCATATTATGGGGGTACAAATTTTAAGGTTTCAATAAATGCTCTTTCCCCCCCTCTCCCCACAAGTCTGAGTTTCTAGCATGACCATCCCACAGATGGTGCACATCTCACTCATTATGTATGTATATACCCTCCCTCCTCCCCCCTCCCACCTGCCCAATACCCTATTACTGTAGTACCTATGTGTCCACTTAGGTGCTGCTCAGTTAATACCAGTTTGCTGGTGAGTATATGTGGTGCTTGTTTTTCCATTCTTGGGATACTTCACTTAGTAGTATGGGTTCCAGCTCTAACCAGGAAAATATAAGATGCTCTATATCACCGTCGTTTCTTAGAGCTGAATAGTACTCCATGGTATACATATACCACATTTTATTAATCCATTCTTGGATTGATGGGCACTTGGGCTATGGTTAATATCTTTAATTTTTGTTATTCACATGTCAATTGTGCTTTCACACACAAGAATCTTCATGTTCTTTGTCAGGATTTTCAAAAAGACATTATGATAGTCTACCTCTAATAAATGGTAATTTTTTGATAATGGAGTTGATTTGTCTCTAACATTTATAGTCATTATAAGTTTCTTGGCTAGATGCTGCAATTATAACACTGCAAACCCCAAAATATGTTATAAAACTAGATTGAAATATATGTTTCTAATGACATCTGTATGTAATATCAAATTTAGACATTAAACATGATATGTAAGAATTATTGATGTTATTTTAAGTCTCTTCTATGTCCAAGATTCTCGAATGGAACCAGTTGCTACGGTAAATATGGATTTTCTCCTGATTAATTCAGATAAAAGAAAAATTACTAATTGCCTAATTTTTCCCTAAATTCCCATTTATTTATATATAAATATTAATAATATTCATATTCCCATATGATAAGAGTTAGATTTGATGTGACTTAACTTCTAAAATATGCTTAGCAGTTTCATATTCTAACTGAAAAATAAAATTCATTTGAAGATTTGGAAGATTTCAATATCTTATATTAGAATTCCATTTCTATTACATTGGAATTCCTTTTGTCATTGCAATCATATTAAGAAAGTAAAATTTGTATATGTTTCATATTTACAGATAAATTTTATAAATGAGTATCATTTCCCTCATTGTTATTGAGAAATTAATTTTAATGCATTTTTCATCTGGTCAACAACTACAAACTATAAACTAATAATTTAGTTCACTTCCTTTTCTAAAGCTCATAAATATTGATTCCAGCAAGGAAAAAAGCAAAAGTATATTCAACATTCTGTATCATTTGCCACATATGTAACCATGAATTGGTTATACTTACAGTAAGACTAATTAGTGCATTTAATAAGGTCAAATTGGTATATGAACCTCAGATTAAATAGTGCAAATTGTTTCAATCAAGTGGCATTAATTTTATTCTTTCAAATTCCTCCACTAAATATGCAATAAACATGAATAATAATAAAAGGAAAATGTATATGTTACTCTTCCATATTTATCTCTAAAATTAGGGCTCCAAACACTGCTTTTCTACTCATTTCTACAACTCTAATGAAACCAACTTGGCTTAAGAAAACTAATATAACAGATCCATGTGGCTAAGTCTTTATTGTTAAATCATGGGTCTTTGCCTAAATTTGAAGTTCCATCTTTAAACAAACAAACAAAAAAAAGAAAAGCAAAAAAAAGAAGGGAAAAATTATGGAAACATGACAAGTACAAATATCTTCAAAGGAAATCAAAACAGTACAGCTACATCATTACGTTTCAACTACCTAAATGACCAAAAAGTGATACTATCTATAATAGAACAGAGTCTGTTGATTAACCAAATGGTAGAGGGTTCAATTTGCTTACTCCTAACTGGTAGATTCACTTTAGAGGTACACAGTACATATAAATCATGTGGTTGGCTCACTTATATCATAGATATCATAAAACTCTATGTAATGACTTCATTTCTGCCTTCTTCAACTATGCGTGATATGTATGTCATGTAAATTATTCTATATATTTGAGAAACCAAATCAGGAGTTTGGAGCTTAGAATAATGGTCATGTTGGCTAAACAATTCCTGATTAAAATAGCATCAGTAAACTGAGTCAGTCATTATTTATTCCATTTTCCAATTGCCTATACATTGAGTATTACATTATGATCATGAAACCTGTCAGTGAAATATGTTTCTTGAAAAAAAATGGGAATACCTGCAATTAAATAACTCAAAATACCATTCACTCAATACACATGTATCTAGTGCCCAGAATTTCCTAGATATGCTAGGCAGTGTCAAAAATACAGAGATGATTAACATGATGTTTCTGCCCTCTCTGGATATAATCCTCACTAATATTGGTTTATTTTAATTTCCACTTTTATTACTTTTCTTAATGATAATGTTCTCAGCTGATGATTTTGAAGATAAGCAGATTTTTCCAATGACTAGTTAATACCTACCAATAATAGCTTTATTTTTTGTTATGTCTGGGTAAAGAGACAAAGGTTTATTTTTTCCTCAATATTTACAGCATCATATGTACCTATACTCCGTGAAAGGTTACCTAAATCAAATTTATTCCAAATGGGCAATATTTAACTTTAAAAATGTCAACGGAAGGGTCAAATTCTCTATAGAGCAACATTGAGTTGATTGACTGAATTATAATTAGGAAGTGATGAATTATACATTCCCTTTTCATTTCAAATATTGATTAATAAATATATTGATTCTTAAACTCATTCTGTTGTTCACTAGACTCCTTGCCATATACTAACTTACTTTTCCATTTTGATGTTAATGTTTAATTAAATCAAATATTTTTTCAAAGTCATTTGTAACTTCATGGTCATAATTTCTCAATTCATGTTAATATAAGCTTTGCAAGATATTCCATTGTTATGGTGATTATGCATAATTAGGCACAAACTAATTACCTATCTTTAAAAAAAGCAACCAAAATTTTCCATTTGAGAAACTGTGACTGAAAAATAGAACTAGTAAGATGTCTTGGAGCTGAACTCAGGATCTAAAATGCAATATGAGCTCAGGACATTTTTGCAATTTAATGTTAGACTCATATGCGCAAGCTCCTCTCAGAAACTACTCCCACCAACACCCCTGACTGCAAGGGCAGAGACAACAATACCTATGTTGTTTGGTGTATTTAAAACCTGCTTTTTTAAGAAGCGTAATTACCTATCCCAAAATATGTTAATGAAACTGGCACAGGAAAACAAATCAAGAAGAAAAAGAAGAAAAAAGAATATGTATTAATTGTCAGCATTAAGATGCATTTTATTTTTCTTCCAGACCAACTGACAGTCTAATGTATTCAAACAGCAAAGATGACTGTGTTATACCCTGCTTGAAACAGCCCTAGCCTCTTAATGTAGTTTCTTGCATCCCTGGAGGTGTAACTGTGCCAGTGCCCAACCATTTTTATTTTCCCACTTAAACTATGCTGCTTCTTGCCAATCTCCTCTGGCCCTTTGGAGTATCTTCCCTTCCTCTGTCTTCTTTGTATCAGGTTCTGAGGGTTGATATGTCCCTCCTGTTCCTACTGCTCTTTTCATATAGTTTTAAAATAATTCATTTGTATTTCCGCTTTTCCTATAATTGAGAATAATTCCATATAATGCTTAATATATATTTGATGGATGACTGAAGGAATGAATCTTGAAGGCATTTAAGAGAATTTAAAATTGATAGTAGAGTATGCCCCCTGGGTTAGTTTTCCTCATGAACAATTCTTCCTTTAAGACTTTTTAAAAGCTGGATATTCAGTGGTTTGAAACTAAATTGAGGTCCCGAAAGGAGGACTTAGAAGTGCAGTTAACATTTGATTTTTTTCTTTAGTTGTTATACAATAAATATTCAATGACTGTCATTGACATTAAATATTCAGTTTTTTGGATTTTTTTATTTGTTTGTTTTAATGAATGACCACAGGGTTTAGTAACCCTGGCATATGATTGGAAATACCATTTACATAAGCCAATCTCATACTAGTTTTCTATAACCCTGTCTTCTGCCTTAACCGGATGTCATTTTAATAGTTCCTTATTCAGGATCTCTAAGATTCCAAAAAGTATCTATAAAGTACCTAGAAAACCAATTTGAAACTTATAATGAGACATAGATCTAGTACCAACTTGGAATCTATTATATGGGATGAATTTTATTACCTATAAGGCAGATGATATTAGATTTATAAAAATGAATGGGGATTGTCTATGATGTTGCTTCCAGAAATAGACCTGGCTTGACCTCCTGGAATTAGAAGGAGAAACACTTTTTATCTCTTCTACTGTCCCCACTTTGTCAAGGATTGTCCTGGACCAACCATAAAACTGGACGGTCATTCACCTAGTGGAGACGGGCTTTTTGAAGTAGTAATATTTTTGCCATTTGAATCTACTTTGGAGTATATCACAACTGTAATTTTGAACATTTTGTTATCAGATATCAGAAGATCACATGAATCCATATTATAGTCCCTCTCCCCATCTCCAACTTTCTTCCCAAGCACACTCATCATGGATATTTGCTTTCATGATGCGCTAGTGGTTCTTAGAATCTATGGCATAAAATTCTAAAACAATTTCTCCAACCGCAGTTGAGGTTATATTTTTAGTTTGTCTCACCTATAAGTTAAGTTAACCAATGATTTTGAAAATTACAAATATAAAATTCTGAATTAAATATTAACTCTATTATAAATATTACATTTTCTTCTTAATAATGACCAAATATTGCTGATTACTCAGGAAATACTGTCGAAATTCAATTTTTAATTTCTAATAGAAATTATTTCATCATCTTTTAATGCCTGATGGGATTTTTAAAAATCAATCAATTAATTAAAAACATATTAGTATTACACAAATATACTTATATATATTTATTTTTCCTCCAGTGGCTAAAATATATGTCCTCACATTGAGTTTTAAAACTATATCATATTATTTCAGTGTTATTAATTTGTACTATTTTTGGTATGGATCGTTGCATGAATGTAAACGGTTCTTTAACCTGAGTTTCAGCTTCCACTGCTATTAACATGTGTAATACAATACTGCACTGAAATTTATGAGGGTCAAAGGAAATAATACACATGAAAAACTATAAAAAATTATAAAACATGAAGCATCATTATAATATGTAGGAATAATTCCCATATATATTTTTAATTTTTTTTTATTTCAGCTTATTACAAGGGTATAAATGTTTAGGTTATATATATTGCCTTTGCCCCACCTAGTCAGAGCTTCAAGCATGTCCATCCCCCAGACAGTGCATTGATTCATGTATAAATTCTTTTCAGTCCCCATTATGTGTTAGACATTGAATTAGTCCCTGACCTCACCCTTGCCCTGACTTACCTTAATTTATTAGGTGAAACTCATATTTAAATAAATTAATAGTAACATAATATGCTAGATAATTAATAAGGAATAATAAAGTAGCCATTTATAAAAAAATTTTAGTAGTTGGCTAAGGTATACATAATTTTTCGAGGTTGTAGGTTAAATAATTCATTGTTTCCTAAAAATTATTATAAGAGTCAATGTCAACATTTAAGATTTTTGTTTTCAATAATTTCTAGTGCTAAGTTGTTGAACATTTATTTGCCAAATATTTAAGATTATTCTAAGCCAGAGGCTGGATGTAGAAAAGTAAAGCTACAAATCAAGTTCCTAGTCTAAGAGGCTGCTGCAGTCTACCAGGAGGCATTGGATCATAAATAAGCAACACAATTTAAGATTACGATCTTGTCATGAAGTAAGTGAACAGTAATGCAACAGAGAATAAAAAGAATGGTAGGAGATTAGCTAAGGATGTACAGCCAGAAAAGGCCTCTCTGAGATAATAATTAGTCAAGTGATGGCAAAGGATAGCTTGTTACAGGGTTAAAGGAACCATAAGAAAGAAATTGGCAACTTTCATGGGATAGAAATCAGTCTCAATAGCTAAGAAATAATTTTTTTAAAGTTAAGAACAGACATCAATGAACAAAAAATACACTAAATAAATCAATGATGTTAAAAGATGAGACTTTGAAAAAAGTAGCAAAATAGATCAATTTTAGGCAAGATGAAGAGAAGAATAGAGAAAAAAAGCACAAATAATATAAGTAAAAGTAGCCATAACTAGAGGTAGAGATTTAAAAGATAAGGCTTATTTAACAACCATAAGCCAGTTGTGAAAACTTTACTCAAATGGATAAATTTGTAGAAAAATGTAACCTACCTAAACTGACTCAATAAGAAACAAAAACTACAAAATCCCATAAAAATGAAACTGCTAAAAAATCTCTCACAAATAAATCATGAGGCACCAATGGACTTATAGGCTAATCCTGCCATATTTTAAAAGTACAATTATTGAACCTTGCACAAACTCTTTCTATAAATACAAATCATTTCCCAGACCAGAATATTCTTTCTTTTTTCTTTTTTTTATTTATTTCAGCATATTATGAGGTATAAATCTTTAGGTTAGGTATGTTGCCCTTGCTCCCCACCCCAGTCAGAGCTTCAAATGTGTCCATCCGCCAGATGGTGCACATTACATGCATTATGTATATATATACCCATGCCCTCCTCCTCCCTCCCACCTGCCCAACACCAAATAAATGTTATTCCTATATGTGCACTTAGGTGTTGATCAATTTGATAGTGAGTACATGTAGTGCTTATTTTTCCATTCTTGGGATACTTCACTTAGTAGAATGAATTCCAGCTCTATCCAGGATAATACAAGAGGTGCTATATCACCGCTGTTTCTTACAGCTGAATAGTACTCCATGGTATACATATACCACATTTTATTAATCAACTCATGTATTCATGGGCACTTGGGTTGATTCCACATCTTTGCAATTGTGAATTGTGATGCTATAAACATTCAAGTGCAGATGTCTTTTTTATAGAATGTCTTTTGTTCTTTTGAGTAGATGCCCAGTAATGGGATTGCTGGATCAACTGGTAGATCTACTTGTATCTCTTTAAGGTATCTACATATTGCTTCCCACAGAGGTTGCACTAGTTTGCAGTCCCACCAGCAGTGTAGGAGTGTTCCTGTCTCTCTGCATCCACATCAACTTTTATTTTGGGGGGACTTTTTAATAAAGGCCATTGTCACTGGAGATAAGTGATATCTCATTGTGGTTTTGATTTGCCTTTCCCTGATGATTAGAGATGTTGAGCATTTTTTTCATGTTTGTTGGCCATTATTCTGTCTTCTTTAGAAAAGTTTCTGTTCATGGCCTTAACCCATGTTTTGATAGGGTTGTTTGATTTTTTTCTTGCTGATTTTCCTGAGTTCTAAATAGGTCCTAGTTATCAGCCCTTTATCCGATTTGTACCATGAGAAAATTTTCTCCCGTTCTGTAGGTTGTCTGTTTGCTGTCATGACAGTTTCTTTGGCTGTGAAGAAGGTTTTTAATTTGATCAGGTCCCATTTATTTATTTTTGTTGTTGCTGTGATTGCCTTTGGTGTCTTCTTCATAAATTCTTTGCCTAGGCCAATGTCTAGAAGAGTATTTCCAACATTTTCCTCTAGAATTCTAATAGTTTCCTACCTTAGGTTTAAGTCTGTTTCCCAGGGTGAGTTGATTTTGTGAGAGGTGAAAGGTGTGGGTCCTGTTTCAGTCTTTTACATGTAGCTATCCAAGTTTCCCGGCACCATTTATTGAATAAGGATTCTTTTCCCCAGTGTATGTTTTTGTCTGCTTTGCCAAAGATTAGATGGCTATATGAGGATGGTTTTATATGGTCAATGTCCCTGTTCTTGTGCCAATGTCAAGCTGTTTTAATTACTATAGCATTGTAGTATAGTTTGAATTCTGGTAAATTGATACCTCTCATTTTGTTTTTATTGCCTAAGATTGCTTTTGCTATGTGAATATCAAAAGTAGATAGAGTTATTAGGGGAAAGAAAAAACTAAAGCCCATTTCATACTTGACATAATACGAAATTATGAACAAATTGTAAAAAGGGAGAATAAACTTGTTATATAGAGTATGCCACTATATATTACTAAGTTCTGTTTAGATTTCATGTACAAGTACTTTAATATTAGAAAAAAATCCATAAAACACATTACCAGGTTGAAATTTTAAAAATCACTTCAATAGATATAGAAACCGTATTTAATAAAATTTAACATCTGTTCTGTATAATGTTTAGCAAGTTAGTATAGAGCTTCTTCAGCTTGAAATAGAATAGCCATTTAAAAAATATATAGTCAATGTCATCATATATACTAATCATTTTATTTAAAAATAGGTATGTCACAAAGATGCTTACTAAAGTCCCTTCCAATTTTTGATTGGAGATCCAAGCCAGCATACTAAGAAATGACTATCAAATTAATAGCGTAAAAATGGAAAAAAGGAAATAAACTGTCATTATTTACTAATGATAAAATCATTTACATAGAAAATTATTAAAGAATATAAAGAAAATATATTATAAAAATAGGGTGTATTAGCAAAATGGGTATAAAATTAATATACAACATAAAATTGTATTTCTATATACCAGTAAAAACACATAATTTTAAAAATCATAGCTTAAAATATGGTGTTGGTGACTATATTAGAAGTACTATTAAAAAAAGAAATGGCAGAGAACATTTCAAAGGTGGGAATAGTATAAACATGGGGTAGTGTGGGCCCAATTTGAAGGAAGCCTTTATAAAAGACAAGAAGTATCATTATAAAGCTGACTTCAGGAATATAAATTTGGAAGCAGGGTACAATAGTTGGAAGTGGGGTATGGGGGGGAGAAGTCAGATGGCACTACACCAGAGACTAGAGATCAGAGAGAACACATGTCTGTACACAGTGGCAGAGTGAATGCAGTGAGCAGAGACAATAATATCTAATGTCTTTCTTGGGGAACATGAGTCTCAGAACATACATAAACATGAGAATTCACATAGATATATTATTTTACTAGAAAACATTATGTTCTCTTGCCTTAAACTTTTTAAAGCAAAATTACTTAAAACCTTTACCAAGCTTAGAGAATGTAAATATCTATATATCTTTAAGTGCTCAATATTAAAGGTTTGAGGAAATTAAAGGAAATATTTGTAAACTTACAAAACGTATCATTGATACTTTACTGAAGAAGAGAATGGCAATACTGAGAAATAGATCAACAGCAAGTTGAACTATTTTTTTTTTAAGCAAATAAAGTATGTGAAGTTCGATGGAGGACATTTTACTTCATTAGGAACTTCATCAAAGTGCTTTCTTCACCATCTGAGTTGTCACCATCTGAATTTCAAGAAGGTTTTCATATTCAGTCTTTCAAAAGAGATTATAAAATATTCTGAGACAATTCTCCACAGAAGTACTTAAAGTTACAAGTCAAATGTAGCTCTTCTTTTTTTTCACTGAAGCTGTATATGCTTAAAAGTAACTTCTGCATTAAAGAGGACATGTAAGAACAATAGCAAAGTGCTTCCTCAAAGCAAAGCCTGTTAATTCTAATTAACCAGCTTTGCATAGCTGTGATAGTACACAGCCCATTAATTAATAAGAAGAAAAAACAGATAGCCTTTTCTTTTTTCTTTATAAATACTTTTTGGGGTCCTTGTGTGAATTTGTTATACTAAAAATTACAGTTTTAATAAATTTCATTAGAGATACTTAAAAATAAAGTCATACAGCACATTTTGAAAGAGAAAAATAATAATATTTGTAACTTTATTAACCCTATACTAAGCAGATTAGTTTCATTTTTTGAACCTTGTTATTCAATTTGTAGTCCTTTATCAATATTAAACTTTCCATGATCACTCTCTATTCTTTACTAAACCTTACTAATTATATTAGAGTGAATTTCAATATCTTTTTTGGAAATATTTTATATGATAATAGCACAGAATTAGGTAAATTTGCTAATCTCAATCCTTGCTTTCTTGAATGGTATTTTTTTTCCTAGTCTTAAATATTATTTATTTGTTTTACAGTCTTATAATCCACTTTTTCTGGAGACTGGTAGTGCAGTTTCTATATCACACATTGGAAGTAATGTTAGTGTTTGTGAATGCAGCATAGATTTAGTACATAAAGATGGAAATAGTTAATCATATCCATACTTAATATTGGAAATATTTTTTTGGAATTTATTCCATCACTAAGACTATTGGATTTATCTCCCAAGAGTATTGTTGAAATATATATTGTAACAGATAACAGATATAAAGGAGTTTTGAACATCAAAATGATTCATTTTAATCTAATTTTATCACTGGAATTTCTTAAAATTTGTAAGTTTAGGTTAGTGTATTTATCTAGCCATGGTTACTCTAACTACCTAGCAGCTTAGAACAAGCTTGAATAAGGTTCAAACTGCAGCAGTGGATGACTGCCAATAAAAATAAGAGAAATATTTAACTATTTCTTATCTAAATTAAAATAGAAAAAGTCCTTAAAATCTATGTTTATTTTATGTCAAAATTTCATCTTGTGTACTCTCATTTTAAAATCATCAATACTGTTTTGAAAACCTGGCAAAAATAAGCACTGGCTAGCTGCTAAAAAAAAGAGATTAGTCATAAATCAGCACTATCTTCAAGCAGCTCACAGTCTAGTAAAGCCTAATTAAGATTTATAAATAGAAAGTTAAATTATACAGCAAATCTCAGACTTGGAGGGGTCTTTTACATCATCTCATCCAACCACTCTGTGACACAGATGGCCAATCTGGACTTGATTTTCATTAGTTATCTTTTCAACATGCCAGAGCTGTTCATTGGCATATTCAGCCAGTTTGTTAAATAAGAGTATTTTTTTTTCGGGCAAGTTCAGTAAAATATCAAAACTATTATATATGAAAGAGGGATGTAAATTCCTCTTCTCCCAGTTTTCTTAGCCTAAAGCATGGTACAGAGCCATCAACAGCATGGGCTTCAGGGTTGCCTGCAGCCCAGCTAATATGCCTACTCTGCCACATACTAACCTCTGAACAGCCCCTATAGTCTCTGAATGGAGATCATTGCTGGAGCTGGACGTAGAACGAGAACGATAACCTCTGGCCTCATAGAACAATCTCTGCCTCACACTGTAGCTGGAATGTGGTACTTGCCCAATAAAGTAGAGGCTACTATAATGAATTTTTATTCCTGTATCAAGCCACATGGAAAGTAAATAATATGGTAATATTAATCAGTGATATGTTGTATCTACCATATATTAAGGAGAATCTGGAGGCCTTTTTCAGTATTACAAGAGATGAAAATAGGATATTTAATTACCCATTAAGTAGTTATTGGATAAAGTAGTGTGACTACACTTCCAAAGTGAGTATTGATTAGCCTGAATTCCTAAAGAATGGTCTCAGGGATTCCTTCTGCCTTCCTAGCTCCTACATGCTTTATCTCAAATACAAGTACGGCTGGTTCAAAGATGCAGAGGAATTACCACACTTTGTCATTGAAATAAGAGAGGAAATGTATCTCTGAAGAGACTGGGTTACTCCTAAGTCCACCAACCTTCTGGATGTTCCACTACCTGAGTCCTTTACTATTTAACCAGTTGGCTTTGGATTTTCTCTTGCTTGAAACCCAAAGTATTTTCTAGGATGCAGTCAGGAAAAGGTTTACCTGACACATTAATGGAATATACACAATGTGCAAATGATGGTGAAGGACTCTTTAAGGCACAACCCAGGAAAGTAACAAAATGCCCCAGACTGAAGACACTGCCCATCCCAAGGGAGGAGTCAGAGCATCTGGTACAAAATGTCAAGGATCTTTGCCTTGTGGAAATCCAGGCTTAGATAATATTGGGTATACTAAACAGCACTTGTGAATCAGCATAGAGGTTGAGGAGAAAAGGGGGGAAGGAAGAAGAGAAAAAAAGGGTGAGAGCAAGGCAGAGAGAGAGAAAGAAAGGAAAGAAGAGAGAAAGGGGTAGGAAAAAATAGAGAAAAAGATCGATCACAGTGTATTTCAATATCAATAATAAAACAAAAATTTTTAATGAAAAGACATGTTTAGAAATTTTAACACTTTTAAATGTTCAAAACAAATTATAATGTAAATGTAAAATACGTAGAACCAAGTGATCCATATCTAAAACAAATTAAAGCTAAAACATTGGTGCCATTAGAAAAATTAGGTAATGCCATCCATATAAATACTGTCTATATAAAATAACAATAGTATCTTACACATAGGGCTGAAAGAAAATACAAATAGGCTAAAATATTGGACAAAAATATCCTATAGCCTAGGAAGCCATCTAGAATGGTTTGTGCAGAGAATGTGATCACCTAAGACAATTATATTACAAAAGAAAGGCTAAAAAATGATTATATATATTAATCTTAAAAAGTAAGAAAAAGAAAAACAAATCCTAGAAAAGTAGGAAGAAAATAATAATATAGGTAAGAGGGAACATTAATGAAATAAGTTGATAAAAAGACCAAAGCAAATTCTTTTATAAGGCCAATTGATACAATCAATATATTCATTAATAACCATAACATCTTTGGACTACTATTTAGCAATTACTAAGTAATTGTGAACATGCACATAATCTAGAAATCAGACAGTTCCCTCCTAGGATTATATACTAGATAAATTCTTGCACAGGGGCATAGACAACCTGTACAAATCTGTTCATATTAAGATTGTTCATAATAGCAAAATTTAGAAACAATGAAAATATGTATATCATTGTACTATTAACAGTAGAATGCTAAATAAATTGTGGAATAATCAAATTATAAAATATTACCCAACAGTAACATTGAATTAACCATAACTACATGCAGAAATATGGATGACTCTTATAAACATAATGTTGAACAACTTTAAAAAAAAATTCAGAAGACTAGGAACAGTAGAACACCATTTATTTGAGGTGAGTAGAAATGTTGGTATATATGCCTATGTTAAAACTACATTTTGAAAGGGAAGCAAAGGGAAAGGTTCCATTTCCAGACAGTTAATTCCTGGTGAAGATGAAGGGGATGGGAAGGGTGGGTACACAGATGGTGTCAGTCTTAGTGCTAATATTTGACTTCTCATGTTGAGTGATACATTTGGGCATTCGTTTGGCTGGTCTGCTGTATAACCCACTCACTATATAAATTATTTTGTATCAAATATTATACAATTTTTTAAAGAACAATATCTTTTCTGTTTCATGACTTATATAAATTATCTCCTTTACTGTGCAACAAATGTTAGAGGTAGTTACTGTTTCCCTCACTTTAAAGGTGAAAAGCTGAGGCTTGGAGAGACCAAGAAACACAGTTCTGGGGGACATAGTTAGGGTTCCATCCCTTACCACATAGTTCCAAAGCCCCTTCTTTTAACCACTGTACGGTCTCTGCCCATCCTGGCCCTTTATAGAGGGAAGAGCAAAGGCAGACCCCTATTCCAATTGGAGTGAAAAGTGCTGGGAGAGCTGTGTACAAAGTACACAGAGGCGAGTGGAAAAATTTCACAGAGATATTGAGATATGAACTCAGTATCAAAAGATGAATAGAAGGTAGAAAAGATGCTTCACCCCCTGGAAATTGTCTATGTAAAGATACACAGAGGAGGAAGCACCTAGTTAGGATGTGAGACTAGTGGGCCATTTAATGTGGCTGGAGCAGGGGAAGAGGAAGGAGGGAACAGCAGCTGTTGGGGATGGACATGTAGGCTTGGTTCAGGTGGGGAAGGCACTTGATCTCAATGTTCTAGGGCCAGCCTGTGGGTCTTAAACTTTAGTATGGACTTCAGTTATTTTGTGGACTTATTAAATCACAGATGGCTAGACCCCATTCTCAGAATTTCTGATTCAATAGGACTTACTGGGTGGGGCCTAAGAATTTGCATTTCTCAAATATGTCCAGGTGGAAATCACTTTGAAAAGCAATTCTGTAGGGCTAGGAAATGAGGTGGATTACTGTTAGAATGTCAGTGCTAGTGAAGCTGTGGAGGAAGGACTGGGGAGAAAGAATAAACTTGGAGAGGACAAGTAAGGTGTTGCAGGAGTCCATGCAGATCTGAAAGGGTGGCAGTGGAGCTGGAGAAAGAGGGCTGCCTCTGTAACGAGTGTTTGGCGTCTAAGAACAGAAATGAGTAATGCATCACTTGGGGCCATAAGGCTAGGGAGGCTCCCAGATTCCTGCTAGAGCTGCTTAGTGAAGAGGAGACCCATTGTTAGCCAGTACAGGAACCAGAGAAAAAGCTATCATACTATTCTTTCCCTTTACAGGGCAGTAGAGAGAGACGTGTACTAGCAACCTTTAGAGGAGATTTATAAAAACCGAGTGTTATCTGACTCTTTCCCCTGCTGAAAGCAATAGAGTTTAACCTAAACAACATGAGCTTTGGAATAAAATAGTTATATTCTGTAGCTTCTCTGTTGAACCCCTGGGTGACTGTATTCATCTCTATAAGAACTAAATTTCTGGTTCTTTATGAGAAGCCTCTTTCCCAGAGATGCAGGCTAACCAAGTGTGGAGACTGTAGAAAGGACATTCATCACTGCCTCCAAAGACCTGGAGAATTAAAGGCAAGATCTGAGGCCAAAGAGGACAGTCCAGGTTAGAGTTTCTCACCCTCCATGTATAGCATAGCAGCTGATGTTGACAATGAATGAATGAATATGTGGATTGTATCTCCCCCAATAAACCTAGGTCCTTTGTGAGTTCACAAGAAGACCATCTGCAGAGGACCAGAGCCATGCCCCATTGCCGTGGGCTATCTCATTGCTCCTTCCCTCTTGTGGAGCCTCATTGGTTTAGTCTTGGATCTTACTATGTTTGGTCTGGCAGATGGAATTGGCTGCCCAGATATATCCAAGGTAGTCACACTTTAGAACTTGACTTCCTAAGTTCAAGGGGACTATAACTCTTTCACAGTGATATTGTTAAAACCAAGCACACACGTATATAATAAGCACTATACTTATTCGAACTATGTTTTAGACAAATTCAAACACCTATGTTTTTAATCTTGGTGTGGCAACCAGTTTATATATATATATATATATATATATATATATATAATGCCTAAAATTTAAAACTATTTTAGTGCTTATACCGAAGAACAGAGACTTTGTTCCAAAGGGAAATGTCTATGCTATGTGAGAGTGGGAAGAGTGAAGTGGGGCTGGGGGTGGAGGTAGGGGGGCTGGTGCTGACAGTGTTTCCACAGAGGGTATCAACCGGGGATTCTCTTAGTAACCTTGGACAATTTACTTAACCCCCCTTAGACTATTTTCTCATTTGTACAGATAGAGATGATACCTATATTGTTGTGCTAAATAGTAGAAATTGAATAAGAATGTATCTAACATCAACTTGCTTAGTATCTAGCACATTATAAATCGAATATGGATATTATTTTCCTTTCCTACCTGTCTTGTGTTGAAAAAAGGACTGATGAAGTGAGCAATAAATTTAAATCATGAATTTTGGGAAACCCTTGATTTTACTCCCTCAAATTAAAGTTTCAAAAAAGTACTTGGTTGATCATGAACTAAGCATAAAGTTGAAATGGTACATAACAGCTATGCTAGAGAGTCAAGTATGCATGGAAAAGGATTGGTGACAAGGATTGTGGATCCAGCTGAGGTTGGCTAACATCAGTTTGTAATGGAATCAGTCATCATTTATGCCCACCTCCCTGAGAATTGGTTGCCATTTCCAGAGTAGAAGTGGATAAAGTATAGAACGGATGGTTACATTTTGTCAGGTTTAGTTAGCCATTGGCACAATATGTCCAACAGAAGGACTAAATATTAGGGAATCTGGAATACTGGTGTCATTGCAGTCATATGCCATAATACATAGGCTGGGTGGGGAAAAAAGACAGAGAATCAGGAAGGGTTGAGGGACTACAGAGCCCAGGACAACCACTTCCCAGATAAAGATTTCTGAAGTGTTGATTTCACTGGTGGTTGATGTCTGTTTTTCTTTTTCTTTTGTTTTGTTTCCCTAAATAAGAAAGGTTGAGCTACTGCCATATAAATGGACTACCAAGAAAGGAGCAAGCAATGGTTTTTGGGAGTTGAAACAAGGAAGTAGAAGGATGATGTAGAAAAGTTGAGTCCTTGTGGCACAGACTCATGACAGAGCTGATGGTGGAGTGGGAAGAAAGGGTTTGAAAATGAATAACCCTCACTCACGAGGGTTTTGAAGGAAAGGGACAATTTCATTCAGTTAAGACTTAGGAGATGAATGTGCCAAGGAAGATGCTGATAATGGAAGGGAGTTTGACTTTAGAAATGGGCTCTAAGAGGCAAGAACTTAAGGGTTTAGAGACGTGCAGTGGGAGGATAGAGCAAGACCAAGGACAGGGTGTGGGTGAATGAAACGTTGAGGAGAGCCCAAAGAACAGCAGCTGGTTGAGATGTTTGAAACCTGGCAACAAGATATTTCGCTGCAATGTACAAGGTACTTCACATAGATGCACTATATTTTGTGGTAGGCAATAGGCCATAGTATTGATAGAAGAGGGAGAGCTATGAAATTGATTTGCCCCAAGTAGCCAGCAAGGATTACGGGGTGAATTATCCCCCCTTATCCTTTAGAGAATGTACCAGATTGGGCTTCTATAAATGTAGAATACAGGGTGATATAAAGTATGAGGATGACTGTGGAAGTTTTTGTTTTGTTTTGCTTTGTCTTCAATTGTTCCTCAAAGTAGAAAGTAAAGACAATGGGGAATTAGTTCGCGGTGCAAAGGTATTTTGAAATGGAGAAGAAAGAAGTCCATGGACCTCATATACAGTTAGGTAATCTTGATGAGAGCAAAAACCAACTGCAACATGCTGTAGGGTTTGCATCATGGAAATAGAGAAGAAAAATGTAATATAAGTGATACACGGTAGGGAAATAATTTTAAAAAATTAAAAAAAATGTGAATAATACATTTGAAGAGTATTCCTTTTTAAATTATATTAATACACACTTCTCTCTTAGGGAATAGCATCACAAAAATTACCTGAAGCATTGTTTTGCCAATGAAAGCAGTCCAAATAACCCCACAATGATTAATTACCACTTTCTGTAAACCCTCAAGTGACCTCATTTGTGCAGCGTTCCCTGCACTTGTGGAAGCAACGTAGAATACTTGACAACTTGAGAGGCACTTACATTCATTTTTCCTTTTACTATCACATTGAATATGTCATTTCCTACAGATACGATAGGTAAAATTTCACTCCTAAGCAAAGTAAACAAATAAATATTGTTTAAAAAACTGAAAAAGTCTACTGAACAAAGTTTTTTATTTAGTATTATTATAAAATTATACCCTGATATTTTGTTTTTCTAGCACAAATGCAAATAATCATCTTACAGAAAAACACGAACATTATGTTTTGACTTCTTTCCACCCTGTTTCTACAAGGCAAAGAACATAATAGTCATCAATACTTTAAAATTGACATATGGAAATAACATAAAAAAATCACATGTAAAATTACATGTGTTAAGCCTGTAACATTAACCGTATACAATGTACAAAGAAAGGTAACACTGGTCCTCCAAAAGTCTGCAGAACATCAGGAGACTTAACAGTTATGCACAACTAAATGTTGGTGATTGGGTGGCACAGTGGCTCACACCTGTAATTCTAGCATTCTGGGAAGCTGAAGTGGGAGGATTGCTTGAGGTCAGGAGTTTGAGAACAGCCTGACCAAGAGTGAGACCCAGTCTCTACTGAAAATGGAAAAAATCAGCCAGGTGTGGTGGCACATTCCTGTAGTCCCAGCTACTTGGGAGGCTGAAGCAGGCAGATCGCTTGAGCCCAGGAGTTTGAGGTTTCTGTGAGCTAGTCTGATGCCATGGCACTCTAGCCCAGGCAACAGAGTGAGATTGTCATTCATTCATTCATTCATAAACAAATACATAAGTAAATGTTGGTGATTTACACTGACATTAATATAATATTTATATTTAATCTTTTATACATCTCTAGGTATAAATGCATACATATTTATTAACATCAATTGAGAAATGAATAAAACTTGATTAATAATTTTGAGAAATATTTTACAAAACTGAACAAAATTTTAAATCTCTGCTCTATGACTTCCAATCTCTACTCACAATACACCACTTCCTGAAGACATCTTTACCTCCCAGAGGTATTTGTGTCCCAAAAGTGTTCAGTCCATTGTCTAGTACCTCATCTATCACCTACAGAGCTATGTGAAGTTTTTCCAGTGTCCTAGAAACAAGAAGAATATTTTCATTTTTACTATTCACTGTGGTTCAAGAAACAAAATGAAGAATGTATCTTCGTAGTCAAATCATAGTATAAAGCAATTTAAAGGAGTCACTACTTACACCGTTTATATTTTCATTTAAGTATTATGGAGTAAATTCTTGGGATGCTTATATGCCAATATCAAAACTTGTTTTCTTCATTCGCTCATGAAGCAAAATAGAAATGTCTTTAATGTTGTTTTTAATCTGGTGGTGTTACTAGAATCATGTAGCAAAATGAGAATTTCTCTGGGAGTAAGGTGTATTGCAATATTCTGACTACGAGAATGTCAGAGTAAGAAATTTTTATCAATTGTTCTTGGGGTCATTATCCCACATTGTCTGCATACAATTTCTATAGCAGTGGACAGGGAATGTGACATTAGAATCTCAACGGTGTTGGCTTGAGGGCTGGAGATACTGATTCATGCATTCTAGTCATGACAATTCCTAAAGAAAAAAATTAATTACAATCATTTCGCATAAATCACCATGAGCAATGAGGCACTCATCACCTTGTCAGTCAATTTGCAGCACTCAGTTGGCTAGCAAACTGGAGAGTTTATGAAGCATTAAAGTATGTCACTGTTAGCCAGATTAAACTCACTGTGACATTCTACTTACATAAAGTGCTTTGTGAAAGAGATATGAAAAATGTTAACCAAACCGATCTCACAAGACAGAAAAATGATTGTGATATCATGCTTGGGCTGAATATTGTCACTTTCCTGGTGTAAGCCCATTATAGTTTCCAAAGGACTAAGTTCAAATGATAAAGGGGAAAAAAATTGAGGACTCTAACCTGGAAAATTTAAAGATATACATACCAAATGCAATGTTGTAAATGAGAAAGAAAGAAGAAGAAAAAGAAACATAAAATGGCTCAATCTGTACATTCTAGAACTAGAGAGCCAGGGTGCGAGGGGCCCAGAGGAAGCTGAGGGGCCTCATATCTTTTGTCCCCTGGATTTTGTGGATGAGAAAACGAAGTTTGGAGAAGGCAAGTGACTAGCCCAAGGCAAGATAGTTAGAAAGTGACAGGCCCTTAACCCCTAATACAGTGTATTTCCACAGGATCCCAAGTTAAATTTAATTCAGGGAGTAAGTTAAAGACTGATTTCCATAAAATTTGCATTAAAATTAAAGGTAAATACCACCTCTATCAGAACACAAAACTAAGATCAAACCCTGAAGCCAAAGTTAATAGGACTGTGAGAAGGCAAAGTTCAGGGACTTGACAGAGGCTTGGCTTGCAAAGTCCATGACCTCTGCTTGGAGGGGAAGCCACAGGCCATTTTTCTGATGGCCTGTGATGTGAGGCATGATTTTAGTGAAAGGATATAGTCGTGACTTGAGTCTTCGAAAACTGCCTGAAGATTTGACAGCCTGGGAATTTTGTCTGGTCTGCTTCATGGAACACATTCATTTATAAGGCAGTGAAAAATACTATTTCTAAGGGGGAAAGGAAGAACCCAGTTACCTCTAGGTTTTTTATTTCTTCTTCGTTGTGTTTTATTTTTTGCCTTTAGATTTGGAGATTTGGTCAGCCCCAAAGAGCTCCAAGTGTCCCCAAACCCTTCAGGAATTTAAAAATTGCCAACCATACAAATTTCATAACTCCATCTAAATAACACTGCTACAGATTAAAAAAAAAAAAAAGTATGAACAAAACAACAAGAGCCTAGGCAATCCTGATTATAAAAAAGCAAAACTGAATTTTATTTCAGAAGACTCTGTTCTTCCCTATTAATAAATGAGGCTTATAAGAATGAGTGCCAACTTTTTTTTTTTTGAGGGGGAGGCAAATATAATATATAGCTTGAAGTATACACATTATAATGTACAAAAGTAATAATTTTCAAATGCATCACAATTTCTAAGAGCTTGTTTTATACACATCTGTTATATGGTATATGTATACCACGGAGTTCTGCTCAGCCACCAAAAACAATGGTGATCTAGCACCTCTTGGGTTATCCTGGATAGAGCCGGAGCCCATTCTACTAAGTGAAGTGTTCCAAGAATGGAAAAACAAGCACCACATGTACTCACCATCAAATTCATATTAACTGATCAACGCTTAAGTGCACATATGGAAGTAACATTTACTGGGTGTCAGGCAGGTGGGAGGGGGGAGGAGGGGATATTCACACCTAATGGGTGTGGTACACACTGGGGAATGGACAACTCTTGAAGCTCTGACTCAGGTGGGGCAAAGGCAATATATGTAACCTAAACATTTATACCCCCATAATATCCTGAAATAAAAAAAAAAAAATAAAAGAAAGAAATCTTTAATGAGAAAAAGTTGAATAATACTTTGGTCTCAACTACATTCTCAAGACTAGCCAAAGTGTCAAAGAAGCCGTGGTCCTTTGTTCTCGCTGTTGCAGTTTTCCCCAGTGCTTGGGCACATTCTACTCTTTCCTTTCTGGCCAGCTTCTTTCCCCTGGTCTATTTCTCCAGTCTCCAAAGAAGAAATTGTTCTTCCCTTTTTAAAAATTTCTCCCTCTCTTTGTGTCTTTCAGCCTGTGTCACTGACATTTTGCTCAGTGACCTCTACCCTCTTAAAAGTTTCTCCTCCCTCTTTCCTGTATTCTAATCCAGTAGTTGTCAGTGTGGCCCCTCTGCCAGCAGCATAAACATCACCTGGGGACTTGTTAAAAATGTGTATTATCTGGCCCCACCTCAGACTTGCAGCATCAGAATCTCTGGGGTGGGGCCCAGGAAGCCATATTTGAGGCAGCCCCCAGGAACTTAGCAGCAGGTTAGCATTTGAGAACCACAGCTCTAGTATATTCCATACTCAAGAAAAAAGTTATACTACAGCCCTGGGTTTCCCTTTCTCTCCTTTTGTTTTCCCTTAAACTGTCAAATTCCTCAGAGTTCCTCAAATGCCAAATTCCTGTTCTCTTTCCTTTCTCTTATCACATCTGTTTTCCAACCTACGAGGAATTACACATTTGGATTGATTTTGGTGCTGCCAAATAATTACAAGGCTACCTAAAGTTGGAAATATTGTTGTGATTTATGGATTGTAAGATACTTCTTTTTAGCTTTATTTGCCTGTAGGAGACTCAATTTACTGGTTTTACTCAGGAATAGTCCAGAGAATATTTAGTAAACAGGAATGTATTTTCTAAGTCTACAAAGTGTATCATCAGACAGCTTGGAAAAGTACTGACAAGTGATAGTAGCTGGACAGCCCAGGTTGTGATCTTGGCTCTTTCGTTGTGTGACGATAATAATAATTGATGATTATTGTTATTAATTATAATTAATAATTATTATTTTGATTCTTCACAAAACTCAGGGTTATTCATGTGTTTTTCTCTCTAAAACCTCACAAAGCCTGGCAAAGAATGTTTAATGCCAATTTTTCAGATAAAGAAATGGAGGTTTAGAACTATTAAGGAACTTGTCTAAGTTAATATAGTAAAAGTTGTCGGTAAGCTGGATTTCAAACTCAGGTCTGTCTAAGGCTTTAGAACAGGCTGCTGGTGATACCTATTGGGAAGTTTTTGTGCAAGTTCATCCATTCATGTGTTTATTAGCCCATTCAAAAAAGGTATATTAAGCCCTTGCTTTGGGGGTTCACTGGGCTCAGCCCTGGGAACACAGAGGAGAAAGATACAGTGTTCAAGGAGTCACATTCTTGGGGCAGGGGGCAGGGTGGCAGGTAACTAAACTATTCCAGTAAATTTCTAAAAGAGTCATCATTTGGAGACATGAGAGCACCGAGGAAGCGTGGAGACTGTATGGGCTGAATAATCTGGGATTGGAGCTCATGGAAATCCTGCTAAGGGCCAGGAGGGTTTTGATAGAGAAACAAGAGTCAGCCAGGAAACAAAATGAATTAAGAGGAATATGGGAAGGAACATTTCAGGCAAGAGGAATAGCACATGTAAGGGGGCAGGAAAGAATGAAGAAATAGGCAGAGGTAAGACCACAGGGATTTCCCTTCCCTGCTGAGGAACTGGAATCGGTCTCGAAGGCAAGGAGGAAAGCTGGGAATAATTTTAAGCAAAAGAATGAGATTTAGAAAGATCATGATGACAATACTGTGGAAAATGAATTTGAGCACAGGAAGGAATGAATGCTGAGAACTACCGTGTATTGTGTTGTTTGAAGAAGAGCCAGCCATCCGGATTCTGACTATTAAGTGCTGAATTGTGTCCCCAAAAATTTATATTGAAGGGAGGTTGGAGCTCTTACTCCCAGTACCTCACAATTTGACTGCATTTGGAGATAGGATCTTTAAAGAAGTCATTAAGGTAAAATGAAGTCATATGAATGGGTCCTAACCCAGTAAAACTGGAGTCCTTCAGGCGTGGAAGATTAGGATACAGACTCACACAGAGAGAGGAAAGCCCATGTGGCAAGCAATAAATTTCTGTTATTTAAACTACCCAGCTATGGTACTTTGTTTTGGCAGCCCAAGCAAACTAATATGTGAATTTTAAATCTCTTATATTTTAACTGATGGCCACCAATTCAAATTAAAACAACAACTATGCACTGGGAAAATTCTTCTATAGATAGCACCAGGCCCTCCCAGCAAATGTGTGCTGAATTTGCTAACAGTAAAATGTTAACTAAGAACAGTAATTCCAGGACCATGTTTTGCTTTTATGCTTTTATAAGAAACTGAAAAACAAAGACTTCCCCCCCCTTTTTTTTTTTTTTGCCACAGACTTGTCTGGAGGAAGAATTAGTATGATATAAAGCATCTGAAGCCTTAGGATGAAAGAACACTAAGTTAAATTCAATGTAATCTTCAGTTTAAATCTCTTGTTGAGTGAAGAGTGCAAATCTGTGCTTCTACCTGAACAAAGAGGTATCAAACCTTGCTTAAGCACTCCTACTGTCTTTCATGCCCACTTGAGAATTGGTCATCTGGAACCAGCCATCCCTAGTGCTGCCAGCAAATACAACTTCCTCTGTCACATTCCTGCAGTATCACAAATTACAGAAGGGAACAGACATGAAAGAACAACTACAGAATGATGCAAAGAATATACAGCTAGAAGTATGCAGGCAGGTGCCCTCATGAGGCTCAAAGGACTTGGAGCATTCAGCACGGGGCTAACATCATGACTTGTTGGAGGTGACTTCCTAATTATTATTACTCCTATCCCTGGAGAAGAGAGATAGGAGTAATGTCAGATCTATTATTAATAATATAATAGGAGAGAGAGAGAAGAAATCGCTAAGAAATATTTAGAATATGCAGTCATACTCTCTCCAGGGAATAGAAAATCTGGTGTGATTAAGTGATTTTTAAGGTGTGCATATTTTGCCCAATTCTTCTAACATAAAAGCATAATGTTAAGAATATTAAAGCATTTACTTTAATACTTCTGTATTTGTTTTAAAAAATATCTTTACTAAACTATTTGTTTCCTAAGTTGTTAAGGTAATTCAGTATTTTTTCACTTACTTTCTTTTGTCTAAAATTGTCCAAAAGTGTTTTGAGCTCTAAACTTTAAATTATTTGAAGACTTCTGCAGAAAGGTTTTGTTATTTTAAAAGACTTCCCTAAACAAAAACTACCTCAGAGATGGAAATATGGTATTGTATGCCTAAATACTTGAAACATTAGTGTTATTCTTTAAAAATACTTTCTTAAGAGTTCATAGGGACTAAGTACAAATGGAAAACTTTATTATTTTAAAACCTATCCTTAAATCTATTTTATAATCTATTTTATTTTAAAATATCATCTATTTTAAAAATCTATTCATAGAATATATAAGGTATTTAAACATTGTCAAAAAAAGAAGATATGAGTAAAACTTGGCCAGCCAAATTACCAGCATGGTAAGCTTCTAATATCCATTATTTAAGTGATTTATTTTGTCTGTTTGTTTATTGTTTATATTTGGACACAAAGATAAATTGCAATTTGTGAATTTTACCATTGCTGTTGTTTTATTATTTACTAAACAAACTTTAAGTTTATATTCTGAAAGCTTACTCAGAAGCCATCCAATCCTGTATACCTTATACAGTTATATAATAATAATATCTAGTGATAATTCGTGATAGGAATAATGAGCCTAAAACTCAAAATCATCCTTATTCATCAAGGAAATACTCTTTTAAATCCATTGAAATGGCTTTATTATAACAAGAAACTACAATGACACACTTTCGGAAGATTTACAAGTTTAAGTGGAGAAAGAAATAGGGGATTCTGGTTAACCAGTACTGAGCTAGAATTTAACCAGAAATATCAAGAGTCTGGCACATTGCACTCTGACTAATCTAGGTTTTAGCATCATGTTACGAGATAAGGGCAAGTACAGGTTCTTCTTACAGCATAAGGGCTATTAATCTGTATAATTAAGAGTATTAAAATCCCACAGCAAGAAGGCCCATGAAAATCAACTCAAATGATAGACATTAAGAAATGCAAAACTTTCATTTTCAGGTATTACACTGTGAAAGTGAAAATAGCATACTATGTTTCAAACTCATTTAGTAATTATTCAAACACATAACGATGTCCTGCTGATTTTTAAATGGATTCAGTTTACATTATGTGCATTTTCTTCAAATGGGGCCTTTTAAAAAGTTTTGATTGAATAGAGTATTTTTTTTTTCAAGGTTGAGTGTTTTTGTGGAGATTTTTTGGTGGTGTTTTTCACTGCTAGCTAAATGGGTTCCTCAGAGATTGTGGATGAATATTGAGATTCTGTAGAGAAATGAGGTTTGTCTGTGACAATTATGCCGGCATCCTTCCGGCAGGGGAGCAGAGGAGACACAGAAGCATCTAGGGAGGTCTGAATACTTTTGAGAAGTTAGAAAATTAGTTCCAAATTCTCTTTTCTTTTAAAAAAACTTTGTGTTGCACCATCTCAAGAAATGTGGAATTAGTTACGGATGGTTATCTTATTTTTTTTTTTTTTAATTTGAAGGAGTGGATTTGTGTGAGAACTAATATAAACAAATGCTAACAGGGCTGGTTTATCACGAGAAATAATTTAGTCACCCTCAGCCACATGTAGGGGAACAGTCAGAGAAGGAGTGAGGAATGACAGCAGGCTGGAACCCAGGCACAATAGTGAAGTGGATCTAGTTGTTTTTCAGAGCCCCAGCCTCTCTCTAGAGCGCGTTCTCACCATTTGTGCCCTTTTCTCTCTCTCTCTCTCTCTCTTTTTTTTTGAGACACAGTCTCGCTTTGTTGCCCAGGCTAGAGTGAGTGCCATGGCGTCAGCCTAGCTCACAGCAACCTCAAACTCCTGGGCTCAAGCAATCCTCCTGCCTTAGCCTCCCAAGTAGCTGGGACTACAGGCATGCGCCACCATGCCTGGCTAATTTTTTCTATATTAGTTGGCCAATTAATTTCTTTCTATTTATAGCAGAGACGGGGTCTCGCTCTTGCTCAGGCTGGTTTCGAACTCCTGACCTTGAGCAATCCACCCGCCTCGGCCTCCCAGAGTGCTAGGATTACAGGCGTGAGCCACCGCGCCTGGCCTGTGCCCTTTTCTCTTTGTTTGTGGCACACAGTGTGCTCTTTTACCACCTGCTTCTTCTCTTCTGTTCCCTGGTGACAGCCAGTGCTCAAGAAGAAAGAACGAGATTTCAATGGAATCATCTTGAAACTCTGATCTAGACAGAGCAATTGCAAGAACTGTGAGCAGCTGAGATTTTGCCCTGTTTACAAAGTAAGAAGTTTGCTAGCTCCTGCCTCAGATCCATAGATGCTGGCAAAAGACGTGGCTTCTGGGTCAGAGAAAAAGATGGTTTAGCACTCACAGCAACAGCGGTGGTTGCTAGAGTATCAGCATTTGCACGGATTCCATGAGTCCTGACTCACACCAGGTGTCTCCACACAATGGGGTACATTTCAGGAGAGGAGTTCCAAGTTTAGGAAACCTCAGACTTTTATTAAGGACTGCAACTAAACCTGCTCAACATAGACACCAGAGGGGAACATTATCTTTGTGATGGTAGACACACCTTCACTCTGCTCAGGCAGATGCCACCATCTCTGTCTTCCAAGGCTGTTCACTGCACAAACATCCTTAGAAATAAAGTCCATAGAATAAATAGTGGTCAGCATTTCTTATCACAACTGCAGAAATGCAACAGACTCCTGGAGAATTATCTCCTAACAGGCATTTCCTTTGTGTATGCAGAGGGGTCTATCCAGGAATCCATGGGCATGGGGTTAAAAATGGGACATTCTATAAAGCCTACTCAATAAAATAGCATAATTTTACATTCGTATGGGGAAAAGGAAAAAGGTCTCAGTTGTTTTTGTTTGTTTGTTTCTGTAAAATAAAGTATAAAATGTAAACTCCAAAAATCAAATGGTTGAGATGTGTACATGATCGAAGCATTCTCAACTGAGGGTTATGTTTGTGTTTTGATGCTCATATATTTTAGAAAAGTGAAGATGGACTTAAAAAGTAGAAAAACACTGGCTTAAATCCTGATTCTCCAAAGGGATGTTTACATTCAACGAAGAGTGAGGCCTAATGTGAACATGATTTCAGTTATCAGCCAGGATGTGGGACGTTTTGAGGGTCAGAGGCCTCTTGTTGGAAATGCCCCCAAAGAAGTGGAGTCCTACTCTATACCTAATACATTTTCTGAGTGATGAACGTGATTGCTTTGCTTACTGTGCTGTTGGGCAGTACTGAACAACTACTTTGGATTTCTTCAGGGATCTTTCATCTTTATTATATACATTCTCAGTACAAAATATAAATAAAAGTAGCCCTGTCCCAGATACTAATTCTGTTAGTTTCTGGTATTTCAGAGGCATAAAAATGTCTTATTATACAAGACCATGGGGGTGAGGTTAACAAAAGCTTTTTGTCTGTTTGTTTGTTTTAATCTTATGCCCAATTTCTTTCTATTCTCATAGTCAATTATCATATTCCTGAGAAATATTTTATCCTGCTTTCTACCGTGACATGGACTTTAGAGGTGTTGATAACACAATCTCCTACACAGATCGTGGTTATCATAAGGCTTCTCTAAGGCCCAGGCCCAGGTGAGGGAGAATCAGACTGCAGTACCTGTTGACATTCTCAGCCTTACCACTGGAGAGTAATTGCAAGATAAACTCAGAGAACCTCACTAACCCCCCTAATTTAGATAGGAATTGGAAGAAGGGTAGAAACTCAGTGCAGAGTAAAACATGGGAGTCTGTCTCATGTTCACAGTTCAGCAAGACTTAAATATCGTTTCAAGTCTTGTCAGTCTTTCAACGAAAAGATCAACCTTGTTATGGACACCTTTCCAGACTGTAGAAAAAATATGAAAACATTTTATTCATGTTCCAATACTTTATAACTCTGATATTTACATCTAAAAAAATTGTCTTCCAAAGGAAAAAAGCTTCAAGCCAAACTCATTTTTGATTATAGCTGCAAAGATTGAAATAAAAGGAGAATAAATTAAATTGAGCTGTGTAGGAATATAACACAGTACATTAATAGGTAAAATTAGTTTGCATAATTATTTACATTCCTGATTATAATTTTTAGTAACCTATGAGGGGATTCTTACTATTTAACATGGAAGAAGAATTTCAATATCAATTCAATAACTAAGGCATGCTAAATGGTGAAATATCAGAGATATTCTCATTGAAGTTGAAAGCAAGAATTCTATAACAAATATTAATAATGTCATTCTGGAATTTTAAGGCAATGCAATTAGAAAAGAAAAAGGGAAACACAGAACTGTAATTATTAGAAAAGCAAAATATAATTTTTGTTTTAAAAAGTAATTTAAATTGTCTAATGAGAGAAACCATAAGAATCATCCAAAAACATTTTTAGAACAATGCTATTATACATACTTGCATACATGTAGATTCTTGATATAATTTAAAACGTCATTATTATAAAGTGAATACTGTAAAATGTTTGCTTTGGACTAATACTGTCATTGTTATCAAGATAGTCCTATATAGAGAAGAAAAGAAAAAACAACATAATAAGAATTTTTAAACAATATGGAAGCTGAAATATATATATACCTCAAATTGCTAATTGCAATGTTGTATCAAGAGTTTTCCTCCTGTGCTCTGCTACTAATTATTACAGCTATAATAAGAAATAAAAAATAATCTATTACAATAGATTATTTAGACAATGTAACCTAATAAATTAACAATAAATACAATAGGAATGGGATCTTAGAATATATTGGTAAGAATGATTTAGTTTTCCTCAAGGAAATAAAATAAAAGATAGCAAAAATAAAAGATAGCTTCAAAAAATCAAAAAGAATAGTTGTGAATACATAGAATTGTATAGTGTAAATTTCTTTCCACAAAGTAATTGTTATGTTTAATTTAATAATAAAAATTTCAAAAAGATTTTTGAGGAAAAAAGCTTCTATATTTAATCTAGAAGAACAATCAGGATGATAAAGATTATTCTTAAAGATGTATCCATAATAATTTTTAAAAAGTAAAAAGAAGCAGGCTTAGATTTACTTTTTAAACCTGTGTATGAAAACCCTTTATAATAAGAACTTATGCAAAAAGAAAAGAACCATGTTGTAAAAACAGTTTTTCCACTCATGCTTACAAACTTCTTTCTTTGTTAAACACTTCCATTTGCTGAAAGAAAATAGCACATAAAGTATATTTAAAGAAGTATGCTTATATTTACCGATTAAACCTATATTAAAAATTACTAAAAACTTTTAAACACCAACAGTACATAGTACCATTAACACAGGGGTCACTTTCATATATTGTGGTGCTAATGAAACTACCACAGCTTTTCTGAAAGCCTCTTTGACATATCAGAAACCTATAAAAGATCCATACTTTCCAACCCAGTCATTTCTGTAATATATTCCATAAAAACAATCATAAAAACAAAACAGGGCTTAGATCAGGTGGCTTGATGACTAGTTTAGTCAGAATACTGTCAGAAGACCAGAAACCCTTCTAGGTATTTTAAATAGAAAAAAAATGCAGTTGTCTATGCTATGTGAGAGTGGGAAGAGTGA